>JBBMOY011811389.1:0-19648 GCA_037951405.1 Platydemus manokwari | reverse complement strand
TCATAAGATCTTCAATTTAATATTTAAAAATGAAAAGCCAATTTAAAAAAGGCCATTATTTTTGCACCAACCTAATAGATAATTTAATGCAGAGATTATTAAGAATTCATAGAAAATCAAAGATTTTAAAGAAAGGAAGATGTGAGGATTTTAAATTAGAAATTTGAAAAAATTTGAATCAGAATTTTATAAAAATATTTATTTGTTTACATACTTTGAATTATAAACCTAATTTGTTATCGTGACGTTTCAATTTGTATTCATTGTGTAGTCTATAAAATAGTTGCGGCTTATACGCTTTAAGCCATTTTGTTAATTTTTCTTAATTGTGGTGCATTATTATTATAGAGTGAAATTTTTGTAATTGTTTTGAAAACTTGTTTATACAGTAAGATGTGCTCTACCTTACATAGAGAAGGTCGATTAAGTTCTTTGTCAATATTTTTTGGCCTCTGGACTCTATAATCAGTAAAGAAAAACTATTAGTTGTCCATCGTTGACTGGTTCAAATCAATTCGATGAGAGATTTTGCAACAAAGGAGTTATCAAACATTTTACTTTGACTGTTCTGAAAATATTAAATCGATATTTAAATTGATAATTGCACATTGCTTGTATCTGATGATAAAACCAGATCTTAACCGAATTAACGGGTAAGAATGATTTTAAAACGAATTAGATTTGTGATCGTATTTACGCAACTTTAACAGCATGTTATTTTAGTCAAGATATTGGATGTAATGGCGAGATTTATGTGCCTATCTATTTTTTTTATTTCAGTTCGAACATAAAAATTATTATCACTTTTATGCATTTGTATAACGAGAGAGAGCCACAATTATTTTACTTTTTATTAAAATTTCATTTGTTCTTCTCTGCTCACGTACATTGTTCCTGTCGAATTAATTTTAATTTGAAAACAGACTCTTGGCGCTCCTTAAGAACCATTCTAAAAATCCGTGTTTTGTATTATTTAATTTTTCATTATTTTAAAATATTCATAATACCTTCTTTAAAAGTCTTTCATTTTCAACGCATCCATATGTTACCACTGTACCGTTTCCATATTGTAACCAATGTTTCATTTAATGGTTCATTGCTACTACTTCTAACTTGTATTTTTGGTCTTGAGTTCGTACTTCTTTTTATCAATGCTCTGTCTTAAATTTGCGTTTAATTATTTCCATCGTTTCTCTATTTATTAAGTCTTTCTTTAAATTTTTTCTTTAAATACCGTACGATTTACTGCTGATCTATTTTCTCCCCAAATATAACCTCCATCATACCGTAGCATTCAATGTATTTGGTAGAATTCAGTTATTGGTAGCATTTAAACCCGATTTCGGTGTTGAATTTCCTTAATTGTTATCATTTTGAACTACATTTTCAATGAATTCATTTGACTTGTGATGATATAGACTAGAGAATTATAAATCTGCTCCATTATAAAAGCCACATCTTTTATATTTTGTGATTCAAACCATTCAGAATCACTGATACTATTACATAGGTATCTATCAAGGTTTGAGAATGCTAGATCTTTTTTGGTTTCTTTAAATGCTTAGTCAGATTAATTTTTTGTAATTCTTTCCACATAACACTTTCAACCTTTTGACTTCTTTAAGAAGCTTCTTAAATTCAATACACATTGTAGTCTTTTAATTTTCCTCTATTACTCTTCCTAAGCTTTTGTAGTTCTCTTCTATCTTTATTTAAAATATTAGTGTATCGTTTAACCAAACCAGTGTGTGTTTATCATCAAGTAGTTTCATTATTAGTACCAAGCTCTGATGCAATCTAATATGGCATTCTTTTGAAAACAATATTGGAAGCTCTAATTTTTATTTTATTTCTACTCGCCAGTAGGCATTACCAAAGTCAATTAACGTATTTAGAATAGAATAATACATCTGGCATGTCGTCTACGTTTGGCATTGAAAACTCGTGTTTTTTGGATTTTAAATTTAATTATCTTAAATCCAGACATATCGTATTTGGTGAATTAATAAGGTGCAACTTAAAAATGGACTTTGTCTAAAATATTTTCATAAATAAGGCGCATTAGCTATAAGGTGCACCCTATCAATGAGTTGTTAAACTAATATATCTAATTAAATTAAAAATGTATAACAAGATTGAACGCCCTTCATCATCTAAAATATCACATTCTCTTATACTCACATCATCACCATCTTTGTCCAGTATTCCCGTTTTAATAAATCCCTTAATCACTGCTGAAGCCTATACTTGCTTCCATATTTCCACAATCAGTTCTGGAATATCTTTTTTGTGGAATATCTTGCTCGTTGCTGCCTGCCTGCCGGTGTATAAGTATGCTCTCCTTCTGTCAAAGAATTTTCCAACTTCAATTTCTGGACCTTTCTTGCGTCCTATAATCTAAAAATCTTTAGAGCACTAATTACTTAGAAGTATGCATTTTATTATTTTCAATTTTACTCTTTCATTTATTTTTGGAGTGTTCTCATTTTCAATTTTACATTTCATATCCTTTTTTCTGGCAATTTACGTCATTAAATTTAATTCTATTGTCTCTTTTATTAATTTGTTATTATTCGATCTACTTATATTATAATTACTAATATAAACCCTGATACTCAGGCTATCCTGATCAAGATCAACATTATTTCCTATTGCATTACTCGGATCCACTCTTCTGAGTTCAGAGGTTGTCATCCGCTTTTGTAATTTTGTTTCCTGACAACCTCACTGAATCCTCTTTTGAAGTCTCTCACTCTTAATGTTTGTTTCTAAGTCTTTAAAATGTCTTGATCAATTATATTATTCTTTCTCTTGTGTATAATGTTTCTGCTATACATGTTAATAAAGCATTTGTTTTTATGATGTCCTCGATATTGACATAGTTGAGCCCGGACAGTTGCTGCCTATGTGAACCTGCTCATCACAGTTAAAGCAAATCAAAACATTTGACCTATTGCAATTTTAAAATGTATGCCCTGAGTTTTTACAATAGCAGCACGTTTTGATTTCTCTTCACCTTACATACTCTTTACCTTATGGTTTGTTTTTCTTCTTGCTATCCTTTCATCGGATCTCACTTTGCTCAAATTTTTTGGACTTCAACCAGCTTTTTATCACCTTTTTGTCTTCGGATATTCTTTAATAGCAAATCAATACTATATTTTACTAACTCCACATTATCTGTGCAATGATCAGATTTCCCTTGGTAGTCTTGTAATTCATAATGTTGACGATTTTTGTTTCATTTAACTGAAGGAAATCTCTACCATTTCTATTTCCTTTGGCATTGGAAAACTTTCAGCTAATCTTGTGCCTCGGATCTCCTTTAACCAAAGACATTCCATAGTTTACCAAAATTTCTCGAAATATCCTCCATAACTAGTTCGGACTATGATCTAGTAGGGGATATGCAACCAAATTCATTAATTGTCTGG
Organism: Platydemus manokwari; assembly: GCA_037951405.1. Taxonomy (NCBI): domain Eukaryota; kingdom Metazoa; phylum Platyhelminthes; order Tricladida; family Geoplanidae; genus Platydemus; species Platydemus manokwari. Next base: position 16,214 of record JBBMOY011811389.1, on the reverse strand, counting down.
AGATCTTACTCATCTCGAAATATTAGTTTCAGTTTTTGATAAACAGTTCGATCTCGTCGCCACATTTATGTTTCTCTGATATAAGACTGCTCTTGCTCAAATATTTGTGTTGTTGTCAAATTGTAGATCCCTTTAAGAAAATCTTATCAACTGAAACTTAATTTAATATAATCGATACCTGAATCAATGATCAGGTTTACATTAATATATTTTGCAAAAGATTTCAAACCAATCGAATTACAAGTGAGAATATTATTAATTTTCTTTGGAAATTCTAATAAGAAAATGATTCGAATCTTTCCAGTGACAATAGTGTATGATAATGGCGACATTCTCTGAATGAAAAATAACGTTACTAACAGGTTGATTTTATGAACACGTTTGTGTGATGTCTCCGGCTTAGTTGTTTTTAGGCAGATGATTGTAAGCAATGTTTTATGATAAATCATTGTAAAATTATACTTGGGACGATGTTTTTTAAATTCTCTCATCGACAGTGATTGATTCTAATTACAATCCATCGGTATAAAATGATTCACAAAGACATTATTATTAAAAAAATCTATAAATTTATTAATAACACAGCTCACATCTAGAGACGATTTCAAAGCTCTATTATATTTGTTTGCCTAGATAAATGAAAATTCATAAATTACCAAAAAAAATCAGGCGTATTCATTCAAACGATCAGCCAAGGTTGAAAACAATAATTTACGGTAATATGGTTTCAACACATTCAATGATCTTTGTTAAAATTAAATCGCATATTGTCCAGTGTGATTTAGTCTCATTCGTTTCTTCAAAAATTAATTTTAAATTATGTTTTTCTATCACAGTTTTCTTTCAGAATAGCGACTGGTTTCCCTTTATCAAACTATTAAAACAATCAACGAGTGATATCAATCAACATCAAATAAAATATATTATCAATTTAATGGATTTAATTAATCGATTTCATATATTTGAAAGTCAGGACCCATTAATTAACTTATTCTTAATGAATGATTGTCCATTATTTGGAATGCCCAAAGACGCAACTTATCAATCCATTGTGTTAGATGGCGTAGCTTGATGGTGGTAGAATATTTTCTATGACTTATCGACATCTGGTTGGAGATTTCATTCAAGACAAATTAACCAAACTGATACTGTTGTAACCAGAGTAATCCAACACATTTTCCCAATCAAAAATTGATAAATCTGAATGACTTCTCTGGTCCCTTATCAAGGACAACTTAAAGTCGGATGAAAGAGTTCGGAGAAAATTTTCTAAATTGGAATAATTTAAAATGTCTTTTCCCCTTGTTCGCCACTGCAATATAAGTACATCATTTAATTTGTTACACAAAATCAAAGACATCCGGATTTAAAATAAATCATCATACTATTATGTGTGGATACTGAAGAGACAAAAAACATCACCATTTCGTTATAATACAGATGTGGAAAGAATTATAAAAATCCAAAGCAAATTATTTTAAATTCTTGTTAAAATTTTCGTTTATTAATTAGTTGTTTTTAAATTTTAAATGATTTGTTTTATTAAATTTTTGGCTTAAGTTAAGAAAAGGGGTCCTTCGAGTTACTTTCGTAATAAGGAAATTTCGCGCATGTCATAATTTTAAGACTTAATTTTATATATAACTGCGATGTTTGATTTATTCGTATAATTCAGCTAATATTTCACGTTTTATGATATCTAATATATACAATCCATTGTTTTAAACCAAGTTCCTATTCTAATCACGACACTTCGATTATGATTATTTGACTTTTTAAATTTAAATATTTTAATTATAAATCGTGTTAGTTAACAACAGACATGTTTAATAATATCATTGCTTATTTTTATAAAATAATTGTAAAAATATAGAATATCCCATATTTTCTTCTAGTGTTAAAATAAAGGGTCTTCTCTAATTTCCAATAAATTTCATTTCGACCTACTTTGATCTGTTTTCAAATAATCAAATTCTAGGAGATTTTGAAGCTCTAGCATATTTGATATTTGATTTCAAACAACCTAAATTCATCTTAAGTACTTAAATAAAAAAATTATAATTGTTTTTAAAATAAAATTAAATAAACTATATAGATTTTTGCAATACACTCAACAAATTTAAAATTTTATTTTAGGCTCCCTTTCTTAACATTAGCCAAATTTTTTTGTGCGTAAATTCAAATTAATTTTTGCTTGATTTAAAATTATCAAATAGAAAGTAGTATTATCAATATACCAACTTAACTTCAAGACTGGTTACATCGAACATTAATAATTTCTTTAATTAGAACACGTTAGGTTTAAATTTTTATAACTTACAGACCAATATTTTCATAAGATTTTACTTATGGATTTAGCTTAATCGTTTCAAATGTACGAATAAATAATTAAAGCGCGTCGTGATCATTCGATATTTAGATTAACTCGTCTTTTATTCGTGTAATTTCAAATTATCAAACTAGCCTTTTGATAAATAGATTGATTTAATCACAGTAGATTTTAATTGCGTTGTGTACGTCGTACTTTATATTTGTTTGACATATACTAACAGCTATTGCGCTGTAAGATGAATATCAACTTCAAAATTTAATGCTTAAACCCGGTGTGTAAAATCTATAACTAATAAAAAGCCGTGAATTGATTAAATTTCTATCTTCAACTTATCAAAATAATAATTAAAAACCACAGTTTATCCGTTATTAGAGAAATATTTCAATATAACTAGAATACTTAAAATGAGTTGAGTTTAGAGAAATTAAAGATTTAAACACATTAATCAGAAATACTTTGAGTCACGAGACTGAGGAACATAAAACATTATATTTGACTTGGATATTTTTTGGATTTAAAATATTTTTAGTGCATCATTTAAAATAATTAGTTCATAAAAATCTAAATATTATTGGCACACATTCAAATTGCTAAAAAAATCAATAAATAAAGAAATAATTCTAAAACGATGACAACAAATCAAAACTTAGAAAATTTATTAATCTACAATAATCCAAAATATTTATTATTTCTATCCAATATTTATTATTTTACATTCTTCGCTGTGTAAATGACGGACCTGAAATCGAAAAAAGTCAACAATGAGCTAACATATTAATAAAAAAATAACTTGTTGCCGATTGGAAAAGATTTCCTGAATTGATGTTCGTGGAATTCCCTCCAAAAGTTTGAAGTTTGTCATTGTTTGTGGCCATTTCACCGAATGTCATTTGATTGCTGCAATGAAAAATATAAAAAATTTAATTTTTATTATTATTATAAATCGATTTATTATTAGCAAACGAAAAATATCAAATATAAGAAAATTGATATTCCACCATTATGTCAAGTGAAAAGCCATATTTGGCTTAGATATTAGTAATACATAAAAATATGTTGATAAACAGTGAGTATTGATTGTGCTCAAGTCGTGATGGATTTGTTCGCCATTTTATCGTGAAACATTCTTTCAATAGAGAATTGAAAATCACAAATTTTCATTTCAACCGAATATTTATTTCTACTTGGAACAGAGAGCAAACATTTAATTGACTTTAAACTACAGTTATCAGAAATCAGTCATCTAAATAAATGACTTCGAAATTAAGGCAAGCTGTTCGACTCATCATCTGTGTAATGAGTTATAATTTTAAAAGATAAAACGGGTAAATTTAAGTGTATTCCATCTTAAACTTTGGTACCAAGTACTGTCTAGTGAATCAACGACTTTTAATTGAAGTCCTACTAGTGCCTGGATCCAGCTCATCAGTACCAATTCATCCATCACAATTTTATGTATTATTTTACACAATAAAAAATATAACTATAATAAAATCCATATTATAAATATTTCCATTCTGTGTCATTTATGGATGTATAAAACAATATAAACACAATAAAATCAATATTAAAAACTGTACTATGATAAGTTATAAGCTATAGATGAACCCAGGATTATTTTGGTCCAGGTGGTCAGCATTAGTAATGGTAATGATCAATTCATTTGAATGGATTTATAAAAATGAATATCAGCCACACTGGCACACACAAAAATGAGTTTCCTTTTGTTCAAATAGCCATCGATTGTAAATTTATTTGGATAAAAATCAACTGTAAAATGGCGAGATACCCACGCACCAGATTGAATTTTTCGTTTGATTTTAATGAAGACGAAAAGATATGAAGAAATCTTACTTGTTCGAATTGCCAAACACGGAATTCGAAAACAATCCCCCACGTTGTGCATTATTATTAAAACTATCACTTGCACCGCCAAATACGGGTTTCGAACCGAAAAGCGACGATGATGGCTGAGTTGCGGCGCTGTTCGTTCCGAAAATAGAGCTGGTCTGTGGTGAAGACGAACTGAACAGGTTGGTCTGAATGGTCGGTTGATTGGTCTGATTTTTAGTACCAAACAGATTTGTAGTTCCTAAATTGATCATGATTTTTGTGTTATGATTTGTTTCCATAGCAATTTACCAGTTTGAGATGCATGAGAGCTTGCTGCTGCAAAAACATTGGACGTGTTGTTCGAAGATTGGTTTCCAAGCCCGCTCATGAAAGAAGAACTAAAATACCAAACAAGCAAAAAAACGATTTTCAATGAAGTATACAGATTTTCAATCTTACCCGAAAGAGGAACCTGAATAATTAAAAATAAAGTTAATAAAAATTATCAATTATTAAATTTAAATAATTTAACCGAAGCAATTATAAATAAATAATTGAACTGAAAAATGTTTGTGTGAAATGTTTGACAAATAAATTGTTGGAATTTTTGGTTTACAGACCAATATTAAAAATTAAAACAAATGATAATAACTGCCCAAGTTTACCGATTAAAAAGATTTACAATAATAAAAGAAAAGATCAAAGTTTTATACATCAACGATAAATTTTCACAATAAAGGATCAAATAAATTATAACGTTTACTATCCATATATACTTTCCAACTTGGATTGAATCTAAGAATTAAGGTTTTGATCTGAATTTCAGGATTTAGATTGGCATAGCACTGATATTTAGCTCATTATTATCAGTGACACTTGAGTTGGTATTGGTTTATTATTGTTCGACCTGTTGCCGTAACAATTACAAGATTTTATCAAAAAGCCGGGGTAAGAATTTTAAGAGGTAGATAACTTTCCGTAGGACTCTACATAAAATCTACCATTTCAGTGATGTACTTTAAATATACATTCCAATAGCGGTTTAAACCGAGTAAATAAAAATTTATTTCTTGAATATCATAAAATTTTAGTTTCATTTAGAACACTTATGGTTATCTATTACGTAATGAACATATACTAATGGGCATTTAATGCCAGGGTTAATAAAAATCGAGATTCCTACATTGTTTCTCAACATCATTAGAAAAATGAAATAAACATCAATATGTTATTGTTAGTTAACCGTGAATTCAAAACCTTATTTCTAAACAATATCTCACTCTTATAATATTGTTGAGATTCAAAAGAATCGATACACACATAAATGGCTCCTCCATAAATCAATATAAAATAACAACATAGAACTTGTCACCCAAGTGGTAGTTGAACATCTTTACATCAGTATTCATACTTGAGATTTGTGTGCAATTTTTGTATCTCTCTTTAATTTGATCTTTGATTTGTTAAGTTTCAATTGAATTTATTGATTATGTGTACTTGGAATTGGTCAATTTCTATGTGTGTTAATGTGTGGCTATGTCCATTTGTCGGATTAGAATTTTCCATTTAATCCTTCTGCGATTGGTTGGTTGTTATGCCTGTATAGTTGTGCCGATATGCAAACGTTTAAAGTGCTAAAATAAGGGTGTCAAGGTAAAATATAGCTTTTCTTCCGTGAGATTTCGTCTCTATTCAACATATCTCCAATTTCTTGAGGGTTTTGTTCCCTTCACATAAGCATTCTACAGTGGCTTAATAATTCTTTGTTTTAATAAAAATTAACATGAGCATTGATGAAATTTTCTACTTTTGTATCTGTTTTTGCAGTTCTAGATAACACCAACTTTTCTTTGTTAAATTCCAAGAGTTAATCTACATCTAAAAGTGTATCAATTTTTTTTAATATCTAATTTTCTATTTATTTATCATCATTATTAAAATAACTTATTATCATATTTAAATTTTTTTGTTTAGTTCTATAGTTATTATATTTCAAATAAAAAATCCTCTTCTTCCTCTTCTTCAACTGTTTCAACCAAATCTAAATTAGTTACTGGATGAGATCATTGGTGCTCGTTTAAAGTCGAATCAAACCATGCGGGGATCTCTGTGAGAAGCATGTGAAATGAAAGAAACCAAAAGACCGTAATTATATTTAGATTTCTTTCTTTTCTCATCGATTTGATAGTCACCTCTGCTTTTCTGCAGTTAATTAGCTCTGCTACGCTCGAGCTATTGTACTCAACGCATTATAAAATGCAGTGAGTTTTATTTTTAAAATATTTTTATTTATTTATTTATTCTAGATAAGCCCGTATTATTAAAAATGTGAATTACTGTCAATTGCGGGTATTAAGACCTACCTTTTTTGCAAAAAAATTCAGTCTAAAATCCAGGGGGTCTTAATAGGTGTAATCAGCAACTTGGCTTGCTGGATCAACCATTAATGCATGTGATTAGCTAGTTTTCTGCCGTTATTCAGCTGCTTTATGATGCTACACAACAAATTGATATTTCGGCTAACAAATTTGTATGCAATTTTTTGATTCCCGTAAAAAGGCTGAAAGGCGAAATTCCTATACTGCAAGATACAAGCTAAAAGTGGTTGAATTTGCCAAAATCAATGGAAATAGAGCTTGAGTTTTGGCCTCCACCTACTGCCAAGATGATCAGGACATGACAGAAATAAGAAGATCATTTGTCAAAACATGGAGCAAAGTGGCTAAAACTTGAAGAGGAATTGAAAATTTGGATTCTTGAGCACCGTCAGGAAGGCATTATAGTCTCAACTAAGATGGTCATGCAGGAGTCTAAGAAAATGCATAAGCTCAAGATATTACTGACTTTAAGGGAGGTCCAGTTTGGTGCTATTGGCAATAAGAACAAGAACAAAGTTATCCCAATGGATGCCTGAATTCTATGAAGAAAATGTCCTATCTTTCCACAAATTTGTCATCAATACTCGGCAGCAGTTTAGCTATGAATTGTCGCAAATAGACAATATGGATGAAACGCCTCTGAATTTGGACTCTCCTGATAATCACACAATTGATGAGAAAGGAGCCAAGATAATTGCAATTCGTACAACAGGTCATGAAAAAAGTCATTTAATCTATGTTTTGACCTGTATGACTGATGGCACCAAGTTGCCTAGACTCTCAATCTTCAAACGTAAAACCCTGTCTAAAGACAAAATCCCCCAGGAGTACTGATTTATGTTCATTCAAAAGGATGGATGGACCAGTAATGTACGGACTTGTGGTTCAATAAGGTATGGTCTAGACGTCCAGGAGGCCTGTTGAAGAAGAAATCTCTTTTGGTTTTTGATCAGCTTAGAGGACATTTGACGGATGAGGTAAAACAAAAGGCTAAAGAATTGAGAACCCAGTTAGCAGTCGTTCCAGGTGGTCTTACAAGCCAAATACGATCTCTTGATGTCAGTATCAATAAACCATTTATAGCAAATATTAAGGAGGAGTGGACCAAATAGATGAGTGAATCTCTTCATCAGACCTGTTGAAGAAGCCAATAATCTCACAAGTCTGTCAATGGGTGATAACTTCCTGGGATGCCATCAAGAAAGATGTTGTCATCAAATCATTTAAGAAAACGGGCATTAGTAATGCCTTCGATGGCTCTCAGGATGATGCTATTTTTGCCCAAAGTGATTCCTCAGACACAGATGAAAAGGAAATTGAAGAATTAGCTACAAAACTGGTTAATCAACACGTGAAAATGAAAGATATGTTTGAGAGTGAAGAAGAATTTCGAATATGACGAATAAAGTAATTTAGGTTTTTCTAAAATTTTTGATCTAAAAATGAGGGGGGGTCTTAATAGATGTAAGGTCTTAATACACGTAATTCACGGTATGTTTTAATTTTGTGAATTTTATTTACACTGGATGAAATAGTTTCAATGTATTTACGGCCTGTATGCATTCTATTATTCTTAAAATAAGGTCGAAGATCATATCAAAGGAAAAAGTGTAATAAAAATATGACAGGATGAAAAACCGGAAACTAGTTTCCATTAACCACACAGGTTGCTATATGGACGATAGGTGGACAGTACTTGTGCTTATAAAACTTTTATAAATGAATAAAAAACATACATTTCTGTCAATCCGCTACAGGCTGCATAAAAAATATGAACTTTCCCTGATTTTTCTCATTGTATTAAGCGTCTCTTTTTTATAATGATCAGTAAGTACTCATAATTGTTGTGCAGGCTTACCTTTGGTAGAACACTGTCAATGAATCCGATTATAATTCGTTCCATCTTTGATATAAACAAAAGGTTACGTCTTGTTCCCTCTAGTTATTTCGGTGAATACATTCCATAGTTGCTAAATTATTTACCGTTGTAAAATTTATTAAGTGCTTCTAACATTATCTCCAACACCAAATATCAATATAATTGATATAAAGTTATTGTTTTGCTTCATAAGTTTAAGGATAATATTCCACTTTTTAATGTTTTACTCTTCTTATTTTATAGTTTCGTGTGATATGTTCGATTTTTATTATTATTTAGTTCAATTTCATAAGATTCTTTATTCTCCTCTTTAATAACAACGTCTTTCAAAATTTTATTATTATTTAAAGATATTATTGCCTTGATGGAATGACAAAATATCGTCTTCTTTAAAGTTTTCCATTTAAACTCCTGGTTTCATCAAACCGATCTCAAACGGAAATAGATTTTTTTTCTATATTTTTTCACACAACGTAAAAATATGTAAATATCGCTATATGTACGGTGTTAACAAATATATTGATTCACTCAAATTTCGAAGCACTGATTTATTTCCTTGATAATTTCCTAAAATTTCACTATTTCAATGGCTTCTCCTTTAAAATTGCACTTACATATGTCATCATTTTCGGGGAATTTTCCCATACATAGTTTTCCATTTTTAAAAACAACATCGTTTTTTGAATGCCATAAATAATCACTTGGTCATCATCGCGTAAAAGCTGATTAAAAATGTAAACGGAGCATCTCCTCGGGGAATTTGACTTCGAATATATCGAACTCTCATAAATGAATTTAGTTTTACTCTAATCAAATCTCCTGTCCAATTTACAACAAAAATCTCAGAATATCTTCCTTTATATCTAATATTTCTAGACACTGTTCTAGAAATTTCCTCAAAATGCGTCATACAAGTCTCCGATTTTATTCTCCAATGGTTCAAATTTTTAATTTTCTCGCAACTCCTATTATGTTAAGTGCACGTAAAATTATTTTCTTAAAAATCCCATATTCAATTATTTATCCCTATTTTCTTCACTATTCACAGAGCTCTGCTCAATACTTTGATAAAGAAACTTCAACAAAATCTACAAAGTGATTTGTTGACCGGAAAATCTTTATTGGATTTTTGCACGAATTTCCAGCTTGAGTGTATAGAAGTAGAATTAGAATTGTATTACTCGTTGTTAATGTCGTAAATAAATATTTTATAAGTGAAACGTGTTCAATTATCCAATTATAAGTGAAGGTCCTCAATTTCATTTATAAATTCGTAATTGGCGTTCATCACCTTTTGGGGATATTTCAGTGTATTGATAAATCAATCGAGACAGATAAAAGTATTTACAGACCAGTTGAGACAAAAGTAGTAATAGGATTTGTAATATTAAAATCATTCGCCGTTTAAATTATCTCCAGAAAAGTTGTTGAACATCAAGGAGAAGAAAGATTAATTAGCTGAGATTAAATTACTACATGGTGGTCAAAAAGAACTCAGCAGGCTGATATAAGTCATAAATAGCGAGGCTCACAAAATTTCGATAGAAAAATAATCATTATAATTATAAATACCAACAACTCTAAAACACCGCAATAAAGTCCATGTACAATATGGACACAGGACATGAGGTACACTGTAGGGATTTGCAATAATAATTGATATAAATATCGAATTTAGTTATTTAAAACCTTCATTCTCTCAGAATACCAGAGCAAAGTTAGTTGAATTTTTGTTTTAATCGTACCACTTTGCAACTAGCGGAGTTGTAGAGCGAATTATTATTGTTCAATGTGTTATTTTTTAGTGCAGAAGTAACGTTATAGCAACCAGATGGAGACTGCGGTATTATTTTCAATAAAATTATCAGGATCAAGTCCTCGTTTATTAACTATTTACATTTATTAACAGAATTTGCCCCACCAGTGATTTTATATCTGTGACATGTATCATAAATACATGCTATATTAAAAGAGTTTGTTTTTACTCAGCGCGAAGCAATATGAGAAGGAGTCAGATTCCGTAAAACAGAGCAGTCATGCTGAAGCAGTTCTAAATTTAATAACAGTTTATTTAATTTTTTAAAAAATATTATTTATAGCAACATCAACGATAATACATTATCATTTGGAAAATCATGATATTTGAATATTAAGTATGAATATTTGGAGCATAAAGTAAATGAAGTATTATTTTTGAAAACCTAATATTAAAAAAAATTATTTATTTAAAAAAAATTATGAAAACTCTCTTAGAAATAAGTAATATTACCTTTTCAGACTGACAATCAATAAGTGATTTGTGATATTTTATATTAATTGAGAAGAGGAGTATTTCTGAAAATGATCATCTATAACAATGTTGAGATCATATATATGAGTTGAAAAGTTGCTACTGGTTTATAATACTTGTTGAATTGACATGCAGATGTTTTTGTCTTCTTGTTTTATAATGGGCTGATGAAGCAGAAATCATTGATTAAGCGGAATACGTTAGAAAAATATCATCTCAGTTTTTTGGCATTGAAACCTGATTGATTTCATAAGAAGTACTAGGAGCATATTAAAAGACCAACAAATATATTAAAATATAATTGAGATTCCTATGTTGATTAATTGCTTTCCATGAGACCGATTGATTTTGAAATTGGATTTGGCTTTCAAATCACTTTTAAGTCGCATTTACATTCCCCTATTAGTGATATTTGACCCATTGATAGCCGGAAATAATTTTTATCCATTAAAAACACAAAATCTGTACCAGCTATAATACGAATTAATAATATGTTCGCCACGATATCGATAGATTATGATGTTATATGTAATTGTTAATTATCATTATTATTAGATACGGTTTCGAAGAAATTTTTATTACTTCTTAGATAGGATACTGGTAAAAAGATGTTCACATATTTTAACTTCATAAAATTATGAATCAATAAATCAATCGATCGATTCATTAAAATCATTCTAATAAAAAATGCATTCAAAATTCGCTACTGATTTTTACTAATTTAATTTTGTTTAGTGTCGTCACGTTTAACACCAGTATTCGTTTAATATCACTGAAATATTTTAAAATTTCTTTTCAATGAAATTTCCAAATATCACTTAAAAATGAGCGTAAATTTGATTAGTTTGATTGATAATAAAAACATATTTTACATAATTTTGATTTTGATTTGAAGTCGTTTATATTAATAACACTGTAAATTGGTAAATATCAATACTGGAAGGAACGTGATGACATAAACCGAGTTCGATTGTATAATAGATTGAGTTGGAACTTGAAAGTACAATCAATAGAATCAATATAGTCTCGACCTGAGCATATAAACCTCTGGGAATCACATGACTGTTCTAAGAAGAAATAGGAAATTTTTTGAAGTATAAGAAGCCACGAAAACAGCCTTTAAAAGTGCGCATTTGAATAAACAGAGTTGTAGTGTCGGTTTAATCATGGCGCTTATTTGGAACATCTCAATCGCATTGTTATTCTGTCCTTTGGAACTTCAACTACGATTCAATAAATAAATTATTATTTATATCCGTTGTGGTAATAGAGTTGATTTTAAGTTATTTTATAATATTTTGTTTGATAACAAATACAGATATGGCACACGTGCATATTTCAGCTGGCTAATTATAAATAGATTAATAAAATTTTAAATTTCATCACGGAATTTACTTATAAATCAAAGAAAAAGTGTGACGTGGGTTCTTAGGATACTTCATTCATGATTTTATTGAATGACCATCAGATAATATGGTTCAAATGTGCATGAGGTATATAAAAAGGTTCAATAGTTACAGTTTGAGATCATCAAAACTAAAAATTTATAGGAACACGAATCACAAAAATAATATAAAGTTCAAATCGTTTATCTATTTTAAAATTTTTAAATAATAATCACAAAAATTTATCAAACTTCAGATCTCAGAGGTGGATTAATCGCATATATATGTGCTTTGAAATTTAATCACGGAAAATGAAGAAGTTCTCTTTGCAAATCGATGAATCGATCATTGGGAGATGCATTCGTGAGATTAGAAAAGAAGAATAAACTAATTAAAGAATTACTTCAGGGAAAAATTAATAACAGGTACTCAATATTTCAGGAGGTACAAAAATATCAGATAACATCATGTATTATGCTAATATATAATGGGCATCTTCTATGAAAGGGTGGTTCTAGGCATTCTTCACCAGAACAGTAACAACTGGAAGCAAAAATATTAATTAAGTTGATTGAACGGCACATTAACTATAGTTAGATAAGAAAGGAGTCATCTCAAATCAAATCCTTTATAGAATCGATATTTTCATCAGCTTTGTGAAGATAACTATTCAACAAAACGAACTCATTGTGCTACATATTCAAGCACCGGTTATTTTTACTGAGATTGAAAAAATTCTTTTCCAAACATCAACTATTTTAAGATCTAAAAATAGATGGATAAATAAAAACCTAAACACATTGAACTGACCAGTTTTTTATAGAATCACTCTTATTGGTTCTGTTCTAACAAATGGAAATAAATAGTAACTGTAAAATCATCTCCAAATAAAATTATTACGTCAAAGGGATAAGAGTGATTTTCTAATAATAATCAATAAGCTCAAAATTTAGGTTTAATTCACAAAATTTTTCCAAGGGATATAGATTGAGAATGGATGTGATTGATATGATCGGGAGCATTGTAAACGTTGAAGACACTAAGACTGTTAAGAGAAATCCGTGGGAAGTTCCCGAGTTAAAAAATAAAATTGTATTTGAACAAAATTCTTTAATAAGTTGTTCAGGACACTTGAAATGCAATTGCTGTTACTTTCATATGAAATTTCACAGATCTCATAGTGAATTACAAGGCTTTGTTTATTTGAACTGAGTTTCTGACTCACTTTTACCACTTTGCTTCACTTAAGCTATTAAATTGCGACTTTATTATTCGTAAAATGTTGATTATGTTGTTGAATGAGTTATTTTTTATTATTTTTTTGTCAACTGCTGTTTTAAAACTTTCTAATTAAGCTTCAAAACTTAAATTAAATATTATTGTGAATAATTTTCTAATAATGGGGCCTAATTAATTTTTAAAAGAATAAATCGTTAAACAAAACGACTTTTTGTTTTTCTGTGCCCAAGATATATTTTAAAATTTATAATTAAATAAATTTGTATTATTTAAGTAAAAAAATAATTTCCATTGCAATTAGTTTAAGTCACATTTGTAATTTAAAAACTTGTAATTTTTTTTATCGATTATTCTGCGAGAAATTAAAGAAGTAATGAAGAAATTGTCTAATCTTTAAAGTATTAATTGGCTTTTTAAGTTGGTTTTTTACATATTTTAGAATTAAGAAAACAATTTATGGAATTTCTAATTATTTTAAATCATTAATAACCTCAAAAAACTATTTTAATCAATTATAATTAAAATTATATTTTTTAATTAAAAATTTAATTTAGAAAATGTTTATTGGTTGAATGAGAAAATATTTAAAATCATTAATTAATATAATCAGATTCCTCGATAATTACATGTCAGAAGTAGGATACCATTCACAAATAACTCTTGTATTTGAGAATTAACGATATCTCATGCTTTGCTGTTTTCTCAACCTCTTGATAAGTGCTCATTTAATTTTTTTATTATAAAATAGCATTTATTAAAATTAAATATTAAATTATGTTTTGCATCTTTCCCAAATCCTCGGAACATTATCAGCGAACATTTTGGATTATTTTATTCTGAAAATCAAATGCACTTCAAGGATATCTTGTATTGTACTTCAATTTTTTTAAAGATTTCACCATGGTATTGGAACAGAGACATTAAAGGACCGAATAGATTTTGAAGAATATCTATTCGCTTATTTAGATTTTAAAACGAATTAGATAGTAATAAATCATTATTATGCTGTGGATAAAATAACCAAAATTTTCATTTTAGTAACATCATTAATATTGTCAAGTATGAAAGAATCCTTCGTATCGATATTTTACATACAGATCAACACAGTCGTACAGTCAAATATCAGCTACCAATCAGAATCAGCAGAGACCGAATATTTCAATATAAAAAAACATTTAAATACACGACGAAACTTACACACACACATATATATTGCACCAATTCTAGTGTTGACATTAATCGATAACTTCAATTGGAATCCTAAAAATCAAGACATCGAATAGGTGCATCACACCCAAACTTCTAGCTTATTGGAAGGTGAGGCCAGCTGAAGCAGATATAAACGAAAAGTCTTTCGCTTATTTTATATTTCTACTAATTCTGCGTATCAGTCGTGTTAGATCAATAAATATTTTCAATCAAAATCGCTTATAGAATGGATGTGTAAACACATATAAAACATTACAATAATTTTTGCAAAATTCTACATTTTCAACAAAAGGTGTGCCTTTGGGTTATTATGGCTCCTAGAGGACACATTAGGCTACGCTTTAAATAATTAAAATGTCTTGTATAGTTAATTAGTAAATTTAGTAAATTTTTACTTAAATCGAATAGATTTGAATTAAGAAAACTTTAAAAAATATAAACAAAAAAAGATGAAATTCATAAAATTCCATTAGATATGTGAAAATAATGATTAATTATAATCGACACAGAAAGGTCACAATGAAATAGTTATGTCATTGGTATTCAATCATAATAGTTATCTAAAAAACTGAACTTTTCTGCGAATCACTCATTTAAACAAAAAGAGCATGTTTTCTTTATTTTACCACGTTACTTGCCTCCTCTTAAGACCTGCATCATCTTTTCAGCCACTTTAACCGTATGGATTTAATATCAAGATGGAATTGGATCTTCTCTTGACGGTCTGAGTTGAATTCAATAATTCGATAGGGGTTTTCGTACTGGTATCTATTCTTCTTCCTTTCATGGAGATCTACAGAAACTATCATTTTTTCTCCCGACTGAAAAATTCGATGCGTTCTCCTCTCCCTGTCTCGGTTATATATAATACTGGTATCATATCTCGATTCTGGTTCCTATGACTCATATTCGCATGTTGTTGTTGATTGATGTGTTGGGTGGATGCAAAACTCTATCCTTGGAAACAATTCAGCTCAAATTTTCTCGGGGCATTTATCCATTAAGAAAGCTGTTACCATACCACCCTAACAACTCTCTCTGCTGGTATTGGTAAGCTGAATTCTTGTTTAATTCCCAGTTTTGAGCACTCCTACTTTATAAATTTGTCTACAAATTATTTTTCGTCGTCACTTTGGCTTTCCACAAAGATAAATTCACGAGTTCAGGATTACTTGGAAGATTGTCTTTTCGTCTTGCTTAAATGTAGCAATGAGGCTCACCAGCTTGCTGAATCTGTCGATAATGCCTACTAGATAATTCTTGTTACTATGCACCGTGTGCATTTGAGTAATGTCCACCACGATGTGTTCTTGGCACTCCCTAGAACAGGATTGGTCAGCCTTTCTCTTTATGAAGTTCTAGAACTGGATTCATTGAACAAGAAGCTGTATTTTAGGAGGGATATTAAAATATGTTATATATTTATTAAGATAAATGTTATTGTTAAAAATTAAAATAGATTGTAATAATTTGTTTATGTAATATAATCGATAGTTAGTCACACTTCGAACTTAAAATGATAAAAACGGCCTGAATGGATATTTAGTGTTTAAATCCATAAATCAATACTTTTGGTATCTGATTTGTAACAATATTTAATGAGCATGATAAACCAGTAAACAGTACTTCACTGTTGTCAAGCAATAAATAAATTTAATATCGATTTCAT
>JBBMOY011810279.1:0-13176 GCA_037951405.1 Platydemus manokwari | reverse complement strand
TTATGAATATCAAAATTTTGATAAAATTTTTTTAATGATAATATTCAGTATGATATTCGTTAATATCACTATTAGATTACAGTAATAAGTAATTTATTTATATTTCAAAGCTTTATTTTTGTTGAAACAGAAAATAAATTAAGAATTTGTTGTTAAATATCATGGTGATATAAAACAAAAGTGTACTAAAATGTCTGAGTCGGAGGACCACAAATTCGAATCCATAATCTATCTATCATTATATTTTGTAATCGGAGTTCTATTGGATACTAATAAGTAGAAACGATTACTAAACTTATTGGAATTGACTAAGTTTAATATTTACCAATAATATAAATCTAAGGAACGGTTTGAAGTTTTTGAAAACGTTATTATAATTATTATAAGATAATTTATTTTATATAACCAAAGAATCACATTTTAAAAATAATTGAAAGGAAATTAATTAAAGAGATTTTGTAAAATTTAAACTTAATTACTTTTAATTTTAAAATATGAACTTCTATAAAATATATGAACTTTTATAAAAATATTGTTAATAATTGTATCAAGATGTTAAAGTTAGAATATTTTATTAAATGATACATCATTTACTTTTCGAATAAACCTATTAATAATAAATTCATTAAAAAGAAAGAAATTTAACTATATTTGAACATAATGATCGCAGTAACTTTGGTAAGATCAGGAAAATAATTTCACTTAATTTCTGAATAACTATCGAAATTAATTTTCAATTTGATAAGATCTGATTGATCAAAAGAACTGATTTTCGGCTGAAATTGATAAAGTCTTGAAAGCAAAATGGGCAGAAAGCATATAAATTTAATAATTATTTTTTAAAATGTTAACTAGAATAATTATTATTATAATAATTAAAGTTATTATTATTATTATTATTATTATTATTATTATTTTAAAAATCCAAAATTTATAATGCCGAACATTGGTAACAATTATTATTATTCATTTAAATGTTATTTATAAAATAATAATAAAAATTAATATTAACAAGGGGTTTCATAATTTTCTCTAATTTCATTCAACCGTTAATAAATTAACAATCTAACTAAAAAAATATAATGGCCATAGGTGATTGCATCAAACCATTTGAACGAAATGTAAAGGTCATTGTTTGGTTCCAAATGACAAAGTCAATTCAAACTTCTATATATATTTTAAACGTATAAAGATCGAACCTAAAAGCTAGAAAGAATCCAAATTAATAAATCCGGAACCCCTAAGAAAATAAACTTAAGTAGCCCTTATCTTTGGATTGAAGCCAAAAATTAAAATATGAAATATTAAAGTTTAATAAAATACCTAATTAAATTAATATAATAAATAATAAAACAAAACATCGAATTTCATTTCGAGAAATGACTCTTTCAACATATATTTCAGCTATATTGAGTGATGGCACTGTTTTTAGTAAATGTTTCTAATGTCTACAATATTGAATTTGTAAGTTTATAATCATTTGGTACTGATATTGCGAAAATGATATTCTAGTGAGGAATGTTAGACATTAATATAAACATAATCCTACAAAGAATATCCCTGAAAAACTTAGATTTTTAATTCCAAGTTTCTTTCAATTATTAGATCATTTGCTTTCGTAAAAGTCTGTAATCATTTGACCATTTTCATTTACTAAATCAATGAATATTTTGTTGTGACATTATTATTGACGATTATTAACTAAAAGATAATTGATTGTAAAAATTAAGTCTATTAACAAAACTGACAAAAATCATTTATAACATTCAATAGTTACACACAAGTATTTTTAAAATATTTAGTCCAACTCCCAAAATAGAGGTCGTCTTTATTGGAAGCATACCTCACTAATGACAAATCCAACTTTATGATCCTTATGTGATCCAAAGTAGCTTAACCCAATATCACGAATAGGCATCCTATGAGCTCTTGTGAATATCTCTAATTCTGTATTACCCTCGTCAAACTATAAATTGAAAAAAAAATTAAAACGCCATTGAAAAATAGAAAACCAACATCACAATTATCTTGAACTACTTTGTAATTAAATATAGAATGCTGATATCGCAAAATTTTATCATTGTCTGTTATTAAAATGATAGGTTTCTCCAGATCTTTAATCAGTCGAATACCGCCTTTACATTTAAAAGATATCTTTTGCTGTCCAATACGACTAAGCATTTTTAAATGATTTAATTGTGATCTTTCGGCATTATATTGCAGCTAAAGCATAATATAATATTGAATTGACTTTATGATATTTTACTCGACTTGTGTCGGAAAAGTGGGATAAAAATTTGTAATGCCCATTGGAAATGTTATGATATGATCTTTGGGAAAATTCTGGTATTGTAGATTTGATGCAGGTTTGTTTGCCCTCAACTTTACAAAACACCTCAAATGCGTCATCAACTATTCCTCCATTTGGATCCACGTAATAAAATCCTATTATGATCATAAAAATATTAAATTGAAATGAGCTTATACCGTCTGACATTCCTGGCATAACTTCTATAAGATGTCGACAAGTTCTACCCGGAAGACTCTTACTTCCGTCTGGAAGGGATATTGCATCAAGTCCAAGTAAATTTGCCATTTCCTTTTCATCGCCAAACATTTGCATATTTGGATCTGACATTCCTGGTGATCCTGGTGGGCCAGGAGGGCCACTATTACCTTGAGGGCCCGGGGGTCCGCGTTTACCATCATTTCCATTCGATCCAGTGGGACCTGGCAATCCTGGTTCACCCTGGCATCAAAGTGAATTTCATTAGATTAATTAATTTAATATTTGAATAATAATGAATTGTGTAACTTTCTTTGAAATCTTGTAAGCAAGACTCTTTATTTTGATACTGATTTATCGTATCTTGATCATTGTATCGATTTCTGCTAGAATATTGATGTAATCACAACATATTTTAGATATTTACTGAGGGGGTAACAGGTAAAAGAAAAAATATAAATTAAATCTTTAAATAAATTCAATATTTTACAAGAAAATATACTGAAAAATTTTAAAAATTAAAAAACACGAATTTTATATTCAATAATTTTTTTTTAAATTCAATCCTCAATCTATTAAATCACATGATGAGTGACATCATCATTATATTTTAATATAAAATAACAAGTATTTGAAAAGTCAATAATTCTAAACAAAATATGAGAAAAAATTTCTGTGAAAAAATATCTTCAAAAATATTAATTAAATAATATTTATTGGTTTCCAAATATTTACTTGGTATCCTTGCTCCCCCGGTAATCCATCAAGACCTACTAATCCACGAGGCCCAGGTAATCCTAATGGTCCAGGATACCCAGGGTTTCCGCTTGGACCTTTCATACCAGGAGCACCAGGGCTTCCATCATCCCCAGGTTCACCTGTCCATCCTTTAAAACCTTGTTGGCCTGATTTGCCAGGTGGGCCAGTAGGTCCATCAGCTCCATCTACACCATCTTTCCCAACTTCACCAGTCGGTCCGTTATCGCCTTTTGGTCCGAGCTTTCCTGCAACACCTTGGTCACCTCGAGCACCCCATTTTCCTTGTGGACCTCTATTTCCAGGAGGGCCTTGAGGACCTTGAGGTCCTTTAAGTCCAATTTCCCCAGGAGATCCTTGAGCTCCAGGATTTCCTCGTCCTCCTGGAGGACCTTCTGGACCAGTTTCTCCAAATTCACCTGGTTCACCAGCGATACCAATTTTCCCCATAGGTCCAGACTTTCCCTCTAAACCAACAGGTCCAATCTGACCTTCTTTACCAAGTATTCCCTGCTTTCCTGAAGGACCTGGAGGTCCCGGTGGTCCAATTGAACCCAATTGGCCTGGTTTTCCAGGAGCTCCTTGCTTACCCTTAAAATATACAATGTAATAAAATTAATATTATTCTATCAATTATTATTACTTGAACACCTGGTGAACCATCGCGACCTGAAACACCTGGATTTCCAGGCTCACCCCTTGGTCCTTGAGGACCTTTATCTCCAAGAGGTCCTTGAACGCCATTTCTTCCATCTTTTCCAGTTAAACCTCTATCACCAGGAAGACCTCTAGGTCCATTTGACCCTGGTTTACCTGGTGACCCATTAGCTCCAGGTCTTCCACTTTCACCACTTATGCCCTGCTTTCCTCTCATCCCTACCAAACCTGGTTCACCTCTAGAGCCTTCTTCTCCACTATTTCCTGGAATTCCTCTTTTCCCTGTTTCACCCTTTGGTCCAGGTTTTCCATCTATTCCAGGTTTACCAGAAGCTCCATCCTTACCAGGTGGTCCTCTTGGTCCAGGTGAACCAGGAGGTCCATTTTCACCAATAGGACCGATACGACCTTTAGGTCCAGCAATTCCGGGTGGACCTAAAAATATTTAAAAATTTAATAACTTAAGAATTTTGAAAAAAGAAATTTTTTATTCTCAGATACAATGAAATATATAGTGACATATAATTATCAATTGCTAATATATACAAACGTGATTCAAATAATTAACATGATTTCAATAAATGAATGACAAATTAGAAGAAATATAGAGGATATGAAGTAACAATACGAGTTTTTAAATTTATAAAATTTTCATTTATAATATTTACAAGATAGCATCTGGTTCTTAAAAAGTAACCTTTTTACAGATTACTATTATAAGAAGAAACGTTTAGAAATTCAACGTTTTCAATACAATGGATATGATATATGGTATAAATATATAATTTGTTTTTCCGTGGACAGCTGCTAAATAGAACATCTATAATCTTGTGGTAATCTTGATGAGCTAATAGATGTTAGAGTACAGATACAAAAGTTACTTTGTTTCATTTTGAGAACACATAAAAAATATAAAACATTTTTTATCCAATTGTGGTTTAAAAATATTGCCTTGAAGTTGGATTGCGAAAATGATACTTGATAGTTACAAAATTGTGCTATAATAAGTAGTTTATATCCTTAAAAATAAAATGTTTTTTCATTTAGTTTATGTGCCAGAAAATGTCTTATTAATAAAACAGGCATAATATTATAAAATTTTGAAAACGATCTTTTGAATTTCATCTTACGTATTTACTTTTAGTTTGTTATCAAAGGGATCTTATGAAATGGCCTTTGGTAAGGAAAAATAAAATTATTTTATGTTAAAAAATTTGAATGAACATCAAAAATTATAGTTGAAAGTTATCTATACCATAATTTCACCAAAACATTGCAGTTCGTTAATAAAATTCAAAATAAATATTAACGATCTCAATTTTTGTTGAGATAATTCATAGTTATTTTAATAATGAGTTGAATCTATCATTAAAAATACCATAATGGTTTTATAATTTATATATTATCTTATAATTTTGTATCAGTTGTACCAGTGCTTCTCAATCTCTGTCGGATATGGAATTCTTTGCAAATTTTTTATTTTTTTTCACCATGGAACTCCATGAATCTGAACTTATTCTTAAAATTACATGTGAATAATATGTTGAAAAGTATTGAAATTCTTAAATTTTACTTTATTTCTTTTGAAGTATAGATACATTTAAAGACGCAATCTCGTAAAAATCCTAACGTATATTCGGCCAAATGTTTGACAAAATCATGAATGACTATGTACTTTCTAGAGTTCCTTTAATTATCCATTGCTTTGGACCTAATACAAGCAACCGCCAGTGCTTTTTTCAATGAAAAGTATAAAAGATGTCATCTAGCAGAAAACTATAAAAGATGCAGTGTCTGTTTAATTATTTAATCTAATCTTGTTTGTCAACAACAGTTAGAATATGGAATTTCTTTATCCCAGTTAAATCGAACAAATTTTAATTGAAAAATATATATATCGAAATTTATTAGGCATTTCGAAATACTTCGTTATTTTTTCTATCAAATTTGTTTAGAAAATATATAAAAGAATAAAATTTGCTATCTCACTATATTTTACATACATAAATATAACATTCTTAATTTTGTTTAAAAGAACAACCCTTGTTATGCTATCATGGATCTTTTAGAAAGAAATATAAATGTTTATAATTGTTTTTCCATGCGCATTAACTTGATTGGCATTAAGTTATCTTGTTTAATATAAAACTTCAAAAAATCTTAATAAATTAAATATTTTAGAAAAATTTTAAATATTTACCAGGAAGTCCGGTTTTACCAGGCTTACCAGCAACCCCAGAATCTCCTATATGACCAGGACCACCAGGAGTTGCAGCAGATCGTGAAGCTCCTCTTCCAATTACACCAACAGATCCAGGTGCACCTTGGGGGCCTGGAGGACCAGGTGGTCCTGGTGGTCCAGGCTGTCCAACGCCAGCATCTGATCCTCTTTTACCTTTAATACCACGAGCTCCAGTAGAACCCATTAACCCTATTACACCAGGAAGACCCTAAACATTTAAAAATATATTAGAAAAATGCAAGCTTTATTTATTAACAGCAATTCCATGACGGCCAATTATCCCAGGATTTCCGTTCTCCCCTTTTGACCCTCCTGAACCTGGTAACCCAATACGACCAGGTTTTCCAGATTCACCTTCAGATCCTTCTGGGCCCATAGGTCCATCGATTCCAACCTCACCGTTACCACCATCATTTCCTGGTTTTCCATTAATCCCATTTGAACCAGTGCTTCCTGTTTGACCTCTTACTCCGTCTGGACCCTTTGGACCGGGCTCTCCCGATGGTCCATCAACACCCTTTTCACCCTGAGGACCAGGAGGTCCAGGTTTTCCAACTTTTCCAGTTTTACCTCTTGAACCAATAGGGCCAATATTGCCAGATGTGCCCATTTCACCCTTTGGCCCAATATTACCAGAATCTCCAGAAGGACCCGTTTCACCTCTTACACCCTAAAATAATATTTAAAAATTTCATAAAAATTCCATGGAAATAATTATAAGTATTGAAATGAGAAATTCAATAAATATTAAACTATAACTATCATTTTAAAAAAATTAAATTTCTTTCAACAAAAATTACTAAAGACAACAACTGAGTTCTTTAACATTCATAAATGTTATAAATAATTAAGATACTCAGATTGATGGAGTTTCATTATATATGAAAGTAAAATGAAGCTTCATAAAACATGAGATACGTCGAATAAATTTTGAGTTTGTATTTTGGATCCTTCTTAAATTGATTTTCAAAGAATGGTAAATTGATAAGAAAATTGTCATGAATAAAAATCTGTCTAAAAGATCTGGATGGATTTCTTAAACAACATATTCATTGATAACACTTCTATTCCATTAATAATTTCACATAATTTATTAATTGAGAAGTCAGTGGATTTTATCTTGATAAATTGGTGGAAATAAAAATATTAGAATTATAAGAAGATAAGAGTGTCTTAACTAGTTCAAGCGTATTGGAATAGAGAGAAATAGCTTTCATCTGTGGAAAAGAAATCTTTAAACAATTAAATTAAATGTATAATTTTATAAACTAAATAATAAATTGAATGCATTATTAAATAAATAAGTTCTTAGCATATAATTTTAACATACTGGTGGACCAGCACCTCCTTGTGGACCTTGTCTTCCAGGAGGACCTTCATCACCGACATTTCCATCATCACCTGGATTACCGTTATCGCCACGAGGACCAGGATCACCAGCAAGACCAGGAAACCCATCTTGCCCTACTGGTCCAGGATAGCCTCGGTCTCCTCTTTTCCCATCCTGGCCAGTTTTTCCTATTATACCAACTAATCCCCTAGCACCAACTCTTCCTGGTCCACCATCTTTGCCAGGGAGACCAATTTTTCCAGTCATTCCATCTAATCCAGGATTTCCTGGTAGCCCAGGTTGACCTTCTTTACCCACATCACCTTTAATTCCGGGTATACCAGGTAGACCAATAGGTCCCATTTTTCCGGCATCACCGACTACTCCGGTTTCACCCCTATTTCCTACATCTCCCGGCTCGCCTATTGGTCCAGCAAGACCAATATTTCCTTGAGGGCCTATTAATCCAGTTGATCCTTTAGGCCCAGGTGGACCTTGCAATCCTGGTTTACCTGTTTGTCCAATGCTTCCTGATGGACCTTGTACTCCTGGTAGACCATGGGGACCTGACTCACCTTTCCTACCAGGATTTCCATGTTTTCCACTGACACCCTTAAAATAACTTAAATGAGGACAAATATAAAATAATGTAATTACTTGTGGACCTTTCAATCCAACAGGGCCAGGGGCTCCATCCTGCCCCGGGGATCCAGGATTACCTGCACTACCTCGACGACCAATGTTTCCATCATCACCTTTAAGACCTGGAGGTCCTGTAACTCCAGGCAGGCCATTTGGGCCGTGTGGTCCGGTTGGTCCAGGAAAACCTGCTCTACCGATATTACCAGGAGGACCAATAGGTCCCAAAGATCCCATCGGTCCGGGTTCCCCATTTGGACCTCTTGGTCCAGGTGATCCATTAACGCCAGGAATTCCAATATCACCTTTGTTTCCCTATTTTTTTATAAAAATGAATTTTATATTTATTAATGATTATATTATATGACCATATAAATTTACAAACTACTATCAAAATGAATAACATTTTCAAAAATAATAGTAATATGGAATTTTATTGGTTTTCATAAACCACGAGTTTTTTCGATAATATTATCTGTGTATGAAATTGTTGTTTTGAAAAAATAAATAGATGATCTATTTTCAGATAATAATATATTGGATATGATCATAGATATTTGATCAGAATCCTTGATGTGATATTTTCCATAATTTATCACAAAAATAAGTTGACCTATGAACCGATTGATTACAGATTTTGAAAAAATAAATTTGCTAAAGAACATTTTTCTGGATAAAACGATTTTCAAGTCAGAAAATTATAAAAAAAACAGCTATTAGAACTTTTAATCGCAATTTTAATATTAAATAATTAATATAAGTAATCAAAAATGCTAACTGGAACTCCATCTGGACCAGGTTCACCAACTATACCGCTTTTACCAATAGCTCCTTGAGGACCAGGTTTACCCTGTGCACCAAGAGGCCCAGGAGGTCCTTGAATTCCAGGTAATCCAGGATTTCCAATACTGCCGGGATCTCCATCTTGACCAATTTTACCATCAAAACCTGGTTGACCAGGAAATCCAGGAGGCCCTTTTGCTCCATCAGCTCCTGGAGGACCATGTGGACCATCAGGACCAGGTTTACCCATAGGTCCTTGAAGACCAGGAGGCCCTGGTGGTCCAACTTCTCCAGGAGGTCCTTTTGGGCCTAATAGTTTTCTTTTTTCAATAATAATGTCAGGGCCCTCCACAACCTAATTATAAATAACAATCGGAATTTCATACAAGTTTGAATACTGGATTATAATCTTCAGCAACTGGAGGTTCTTCATATGAAGGTGTTTGACTTGAAATTGTTGAGGTTATTGCTTGTCTTTTCAACCGCCTTACTGGCTCAGCTAGAGTATTAATAATTTTTCCATATAATATTCATTCAGACTCAATAAGCAAAAAAATTGCATAACAGATATAAATTCCACAAACCTAGAACTATTCCTAATAAAACCAAGATCCACAAACCACTAAGAATTGGTTTGAACTCCATAAATTTACAACCTTGAATCTAAGATCGTTCAATAACGTTATTGAATGTTGATAATCCAATGAGTTTTCAATGATATCACAATAAATTCAAATCGATAAAATAAAACTTTAAAATCCCAAATTAAAACACCATAAATGCATCAGAAACTGCAATCATACATGTCTAACATGTGTGCACAAATGTGTGTGTGCGTGAGCGTGTGTTAAAACGAAAATTTCTTCTAGTTCTGACATTTAAAATAACTATCAAATAGAAATGCATTTTCATTGAAAGGTTATAAATGAATTAAATTCAATTATTGATCGGTAAATAATAATCAAGAAAAAATAATCAAATATTTTATTGATTGACAAATACATATATATAAAACATACAAATAAACAAGTTAATAACAATAAATTATGATGGCCACTATTTCGCTCGAGGAGCTTGATGTTGAATTACATTTGATTTCATCAAATTATTATTTGAGATTTGTTGATGAGAAATATTGTGTTGTTGTTGATTGGGATTGTGGATCTTTGGTTTGGGCATTTTTGATAGCAAATTAAATATATCTTTATCATCATCACATGTTTTCCATAAACAATATAATCCCGTCATTGTTTTCACCACTTCCATTATCTAATAAAGAATTGTTTTTATCAAAACATGGTTTCATCAAATATCAATGGTTAAACTACTTTGCTAAAATCAACAGAAAGTTCAGCGAACCATGTTTGAATGGCATCTTCATTCTTCTTATCAATAACACACGCCAAAAATAGGCACCCTATAATAAGCATTTGAATATCCATGTCATTATTATTTTATAAGTGAACAAATTAATATACCTAATGATATCAAATATGGTGGATAATAAAGCATCAAATCTGTTCGCAGGCTATCATTAACAATTTTCCTGGATAATATGTATGTATATATAGGAATGTATAGTGATAGGTGAATAATTGACAAATAATTTATTTAGCCATATGAGAATTGAATAAAAATTTTCATTTAATAATGATATTATGATCATTTATTAATAAGATGATAATAAGTTTATAAGATGAATTTGATACACATATTTGATGATGCTGATGACACACATGTTTGACGGAGATGATGCTGATGACACACATGTTTAATAATATCATGATATCGATAATAATAATATTTATGATAAAAAATAATAAATTATGTTAAAAATACTGATTATGAATAAATATTTTTTATTTATAATAAATCAATATTTTGATAAAATATCAATGAAATCAATAATTTGTTTGGAATAGCTGATTAATTGGAAATGGAAAGAATTGTGTTGGGAAGAGAGAATAAGAGGTTAATTGGAAATGGAAAGAATTTGGTTGGGTAGAGAGAATAAGGGGATAATTGGAAATGGAAAGAATTTAGTTGGGAGGATATAATAATGGATTGATTGGAAATGAAAAGAATTGCATTGCAAGCAATAAATGGCCTTTCTGACTTTTACAGATTAGATTGGATAATGTTTTTACCATATTATGTTACTCTATTGGCCAGTAATTGCTCATCCTCAAAATTGTAATTAATATTTATCATTGAAACTAATGCTAAGAGTATTTATTGATTCATCTAAAAGTATCCATTTGTTTAACATATTTTATACAATATTATGAACAAGCCTAAAATATCATTTAAAGTTTACATTGGAAAACCCAACTCTGTTTAGCCATTTTAATTAATCACTTTTCCAAAAAATCTCGAGTTTACCAAAAAATATTTCATAGAAAAGTTTAAAAATCAATTTTGAATGTGAAAATTAGAAATAAATGTGACATACCAAGCTTTTTGTAAAATGGTAGGATCACATTGATAATTAGTGGAATTGGCAAGACTTTCGGAATATAACA
This sequence comes from Platydemus manokwari, assembly GCA_037951405.1. NCBI lineage: Eukaryota > Metazoa > Platyhelminthes > Tricladida > Geoplanidae > Platydemus > Platydemus manokwari. Next base: position 1,741 of record JBBMOY011810279.1, on the reverse strand, counting down.
TTAGTGATCGATAAGGATGAAATACAATTAATGAGCAATCCTATATTAAAAATATGAATATCTATGTTATTTTTCATTAGAAACAACTTACCAAGACTTCGACTAAAATGAATTCACAATCAAGAACATCTTGGATTTTGTGCGGATATTCTCTAGGAAAATACTGAGAATACTTTTGCTTAACTAATCACATTTTAAGAATGTATTTGAAATAAATTAAATACACTAACTAACTGTATTACACATTTGTATTATACTTTTTTGAGAAACTAGACCAAACTCCTAGAAAAAATTATTTTCGTTATCAATCCCAAAAATGTACTTCTATTTTTGAAGCTAAAAACAAAGCTGTTTGACCCATTAACCACGGATCAACTGATTTTAATGAATACCTTAATATAAAGTATTTTATAATCATAGTAAGTCACGAATTTACATAGCATAAAATCTTTTAAAATATGTTACTGCTGTTGCTATAACTTGTTGACGTAGCCCTAACTTTTCACCGAAAGAAATAGTCACTATAAATAATTTTAAAATATAAAATTTATCATTAATTCAAACCCCCTGTAAAGAATATCATTAATTTTTGATATTCATCTTCACCTCCTAATTCCTTAACATCACTTTCTCTATTTTTTAAAACATACTGCTTATCTAAAAGCCATTCTAAACTTCATGAAAAGATTAATAAAATGTAAACAACATATATACCAATGTGAACTTCTCCAAAAATTTCCAGCCATAAAAATTAAACTTAAAATTACAGCAGAATTTTATGTTTATTAAAACATTATTTTATTTTTATTAATTGATAAAAATTATTAAAAACTTCTTATTCATTATAAATTAAAATACCAATTACTTTTTAATCTGCCGGTTATCAATTCATCATCAAATATGTACTATAATTATCTTAACATTAAATTTATCCTAAACATAGTCTTTAATTATTTTTCGAAATTATTACAATTTAATTATTGACAGAAACAATTATATATGGATAACACTGATTTTTCAATTAATTCAATTTAATTTTAAATTTTCATTTAACTTAAATCATAAGTATTTCTACTAAAATCCATGGTAAACATTTCATAATTAATGTTTGGTCAATTATATATATTAACGTTATGATTTATAAAATCATTAAATCACTACTGCAGAATGCATTGAACATTATAAAATAAAACTCTAATTAGTAATGTATAATACGAGCCCAAGGTGAATCTTTATACACTATGCATATATTTATTTCTAAAAAGAGCTTTAGTGTAAATAATGATAGCATAATTTTACATTTTAACATCCAAAAACCTAGGACTGCAGATATTAATATGTAATAAAAATCATATTAATCAAGCGTATGTCCTAATGATCTACGAGTCATAACATTAACGTAAATGAGTTCCAACACAACCCAGAACCCGACAAAGCCTGGTAGATTTCTTTATATTATTTTGAAGCTATTATCAGTAATCCTAAATGTATACCCAATTAAACCTCAAAGTGATTTATCAGATTTCATCAATCATTAATTAAATATAAAGTAATAATTTAATTATTAATTTTTATATTTAACTCGCAATATTTTCTCCTAAGATTTTCGCACATCGATTTCAAAATAGAAAGGAAAAACGCCAAGACATCATCAGATTTTATATAATATTGGGTCTATAACTTAAAAACCGGAATTTTTTTAGAACAATTGAGTGTTTATTAAAGAAAATCTTGTACAATT
>JBBMOY011809168.1:0-13178 GCA_037951405.1 Platydemus manokwari | reverse complement strand
GCGGTATAATTTATTTATTTTGTATATAAGTATTTCTTGGCTTAAATTAAGAAAAAGGGTTCTTTGACCTACTTTCGTTATAATGAATTTTCGCGCATGGGATAATTTTATAACTACATTTTATATATAACTGCTATGTCTGATTTATTCGTATAATTCATTTAATATCTCATATTTCAAGATGTCTAAAAGTGACAAAACAGTTTTAAAACCAAGTTCATGTTCTAATCTTAACATTGCTATATGATTATATCAGTTTTTAAATTTAAATTTTTATAATTATAAATCAAGTTAGTTAATTTCAGATATGTTTAATAATATCATTGCTTATTTTTATAAAATAATTGTTAAAATTGAGAATGTCTTTCGATTTGATTATAAAGTTAAAAAAGGAGTTCTCGCTAATTTTCAATAAATTACAATTCGACCTACTTTTTTCATTTTTTAAAATAATCAAATTTTAGGAGATTTTTAAGCTCTAGTGTATTTAACATTTGATTTCAAACAACTAAAATTCTTAAGTATTTAAATAAAAAACTCAAAATGTTTATAAAGAATATAATTAAATAAACTATATAGAATTTTGCAATACACAATAAATTAAAAATTTCATTTTAGGACCCTTTTTTAACTTTAGCCATATATTTGTTAATGTCATCATTCGGAATTATGTTGTAAAGAAATTTCTCTCATTAGTTTCTGAATATCTAACCTCTAACCTTTAAGTACTGTAATGTGAAATTGAATTGTATATGTGCTCAACATTTTTAATTTCATTATTTTTATTAGCCAATCATCTGTTAAAAGATATTTATATAATAATAATATTATTATCAATGGGTTAGGGCATTTATTCGTCAATCGCTTCTGAATATTAGTTATTGGAATTGCATTGAAGAAAAAGGAATCAAGAGCAATCTTTTGATTCCTAAAAGATTGAGTTGGAATTGCTTAACACCTAGGTAGGTTTCACATTTAGCGTGTCTAACTTGATTTCTGTATTTCGCTTGCTTACACTATTTTAATATTTTTGGCGTATTCTTCGCTTGCTTAAATTATAATTAAATTATTTGTTTTTTCGATATATATATATATATATATATATATATTTGTTTTAATTGATTTGTTGTTCCATTGACTTTTGATAGAAATTATCTGGATTCTCTAATCGAGTTTTTCAATAAAATGTGAATTATTTTTTCAAATTTTATTCTTAATACGGTGTTGGTATTGGGGATGTTTTTTTTATTTTTATAGCATGCAATATTCGAGGAAATTAGAACACGGAAGAGAGTTAATATCAAATATTTTTCTAAAGAAAATTCAGTATATTTAATTTATTGTTTATAAATATATAATTACAAGCCATGGTCTCGCTAATTCCCGATCTAATTAATCTCAGTGGAGTGAAATGATTGAGTTTGTTAAACAGTTATTTGAGCTAAAATTTAATAGTTTTAACCATATCCTAGATTGTCTTGATTTTTTAATTTATTTTCAGTGTCTATATATTATAATTTAATATTCTGTTGATTGCCATTGTATTCTATTTTAATTTTTCCATTATAGGATAAACATTGTTTTAGAAAAAGGAAATTACATCGTCTCAAGTTCTAAAATCAATGGAGCTGTTTCTTTAATCATAATAAATTATAAATCTATAGATAAAATTTGAATAATATTGTGCGAAATTTAATGAGTTGGAATGATTCCAAAAACTCAAATGAACTTCACATCAGAAAGAACTGTCCTGTTTACCTTGTTTTTAGAATTTCAATTCTTTAATGATCACCCTTATTAAAATAAGTGATTTCTAGCAGTCAGGAAGTACTATTTTTTTGAGAAGCATTGGAGTACAATTGTGACTGTAACTAGGTAAGATGGAATTTGGTTAGAACAATACTATAATTTTACAACTCTATATAAAAATTAAAATAAAATTCATAAACTTGATTAATTTATGAGATACATAATTTAAAAAATGATAAATTGGTTGAATAAGTGTTTTGAGTCTTACCATGGTTATATTCGATTGATTATAAATTTTTGATTAATAGCTTTATGATTTTAATAAATTTTTAGAATTACAGGTTTTACAAACAATAATTTCAATTTCTTTAAAAATTTCTTATAATTTAGATGTAAAGCTATTCCTCATTTCTACAAAAAACAAAAATACTCACCAGACATCACTGTGCCGCAGCCATCATTTAATTCATCAACTTCACATTCGACCATATCAGAAAATCCAATCCTTACATCATACACAGTGGAAACCACCGGAAATGATAACTTTTTAGAAAGTTCAGACCTAAACAATACTCCAGGCATATTACTTGATTACCCATTTCCAGATCGAAATCAGATGTCATTTCAGCAAAGATTGTTGGAGCGAGGAGTGATCTCACAAAGAGACATTGCTAGATCTCAAAGATGTTTTTCATTAAATAATCAAACCTTAATCAGGAAAAATGTTGTTAGTTTCTTTTGTTGTTTGTGAGATGTGAATTGAATTTAGAAATTAGTTAGAGAATAATTTGCTTTAATTATATTAAGAATCTGCTAATAAGATAAGATTATACGTTTATTGGTTTGATAAAAATTTCTCTTAAATAATAACCATCACAGGATTTCATAGAATGACATAAACATAATTTGTTATCCAAGAAAATCGGTATCCGTCACATTCGGTAATGTTTTCATGTGAAAATTTGCAGAATACCAGTGGTTTTCGATATTAATCGATTAAAATGAAATATGTATAAGGATGTGGAATAAAAAACATTTTTCAAAAGATTCTACTTGATGTGAAATTCGGGGTTATTTTCGGAACTTGGAGTTTATTATTACACGATTTTATCTTATTGTCGGAGACACTTCTCCTTCAAAGTTCCTTATGTGTAAATGTATTGTGATAGGCTGATCGAATACACATTTGATGAACATGTGATGGTTGTGTCGCCTCAAGACTGTTTGCTAAAGATAAAAGATGAATCAGAAAAGGCGAAAATAGTGAATGTAAAATCAATGTTTTTACAGTCCATGTGTGTACTGGTTCTTATGAGGTTGATGTACACATATTTTTTATCAAATCATGATTCTACAATAAATGTGATGTGCTTATGGAAACGGAACTGTATTCAATGTTAAAGATAGGTTTAGTTTTGTAATTGGATTGCATTTGTTATGATTGTCCTTTCTTCTATAATTAGCGAAATAAAATTCTAATATATTTCTCTTATCGAAAAATTCATCGTATATTGTAAAAAGTGACTGTAACTATTGACAACCAAAATCTTTAATTATTTAGTATTTATTTATGATCTATAACCGCTCTCATCTTAGAACGATAATTTCAAGAATTTCCTTTGTTATTTGTACTTTAATATGTACTATTTTATGTTAGCTTCCAGAATGATAAATATTTATGTAATTTCATAAGCTATTAGATTCAGCTTTCCTGTTAAATTTATTTCTCTGCTTGATCTTTATGTAAATATTTTGGAATAGCTATTGAAAGCAGCAGATCGATTAAATCAAAATGTTATTAAAAAATCTAATATTTATTAAACATAAACATGATCTTCCTGAGGGGGTGGGAAATCCCTCACCTTTGTTTGGTTTTTTATATTTTTGAGCTCGTTGTAGCTTGAGTTCCTGTTCACTGTTTCATAAAACTAATAATAAAAACAAAAATAATCAAGATAATGAATGTACAAAAAATATTTTTTTGTCATATTTATTTCTACAAGACATTCTTCCATTAGGATATTGATGTTAAAATATATTTCTTTTACAATTTTATTTTCTGTTTCAGAAATACAATTTCAATAAGCAAGTATTGATGGATTGTAAGAGAATGTTGACGAATAAAACTAATTCATTAAGAAATTCAATGCTATCTCAAAATGGTAAGACTTACAATATTTGAAAATATTTTTCCTTTTGTGTCACAAGTTGAACACGTCAAGTAACGTATTGAATTTCTTTGGATTTATTTGAGAATATATACAGATATTTCGACTTATGATAATGAAAATAAAAAGTTTTCTTAATTTCATGATTAGTATTATTAAAATATTTGTTGAAAATTTTAATTTTAGATAAGTAATCTAATCGTGTTATGAAATGAAGATCTTTGACATGTGGTGTTCATGAGCAAAGTAATATTTTGTATAAAGGGGGGTGAAATACGTCTCCTTCAAATTTGACATTAAACATTTTTCATAATATAAAGTATTAGAAAGTGATAATGAATGAACCAACAACTTTTTCTGGAATTAATTTTAGGGAATGTTTAAAGGAATTTGTAGTATAATGTGAAACATACATGAAAATTCCAGACAACTTTGTAGCGACATAATTTTAAATAAACAGAATGAGTACATTAAATTATAAATTAAGTCGGAATTAAGAGAAGCATTACAACATCGGAAAACATCCATACACTGTTGGTGACATACAATGTTGATGGAGTTATAAAATCAATTATATTATACCATTCAATGACTCCTTCATAATATTACATAAAATATAACGTTTAATCGAGTTTTAAACTTTGTTTCGCTAAACGTATTGTGAAGAAGAAACTGTCATTGGTTTAGGAAAACCAGTAAATAGCATTGAATTGATAAAGATTAAAAGTAATGATGATATGCTAACTAGCATTGGGAAGAGAAAATCATGGTTAGATCGAGTGTTTGTAAATTATATTTCTATCAGAAACACAAAAATCTGAACAAAAGGTTAAAATAATTTTTTATATTTTTGATTAGTTTTATAAATTTTAATTAATAAATAACTCTGATAATTTAAACGGCAGGTTTAATATGTGATATAATTAAATTATTAAATAATTCAATATCGTTTTTGAATCATATAAAAACAATTTTTCTATTTTCTTAATTAATTTTTTATGAATATTTTTAAATAATGATTTTTCATTTCTAAAATAAGTTTAGAGTTTTAGAACATTTTGGGTAGCTGCGTTTATTTATCGTAATATTACGAAATTATTTTCATCGAGTTTTTAAGTATGAATTAAAAGATAGATTATTGGCATCTTTAAAACTCTCCTCATGAATAGCAAATATGCTGGTTTTCATTTGTTGATGTCTTTAACAATAGCAATCATTCGTATTTCCTCTTATCTCATAAATTATTAAATATTAATTATTTCTTTCACTATTTCTAATAAATATCTCATCGAAATTGTCATTACAATGGCCTTAGAGTAATTTTTCTGAAACTGGTTTTATGCCTTTCTTTTTTAACTATTATATATATAATGAATAATAACTTATAATTTTCATAATAATAGTTTATGTCTAATACGAAGAACATATTACCATGTTTTGCGATTATCAGTCGCAGCTTATATAAAATAAATAGAAAATTTAAAATTTTACTAATTTAAATAATTACTTAAAACATTACTAACGGATGGAATGTGAAAATCACATTTATTCAAGGCCATTGAAATCTTTATCAGACTCGATATGTAATGCTTAAGAAAATATCATCATATTTGTTAGTGGCCGCTACTTCACTTGTTACTGGTGTTTCATCAAAAGAACTCATGATTAGGATTTTCTCAAATTTATTTCATAAAACAAATAAACATTATTCAAACAAATTTTGGAGAGCTTTCTCATTTAATTTTAATCTAAATATTTATTTTAAAAATTTTACTTATAAAATTTTAAAACATTTTATATAAAAATAATAAATTTTAAAATGTTTTAAAAGTTGTTATTATTAAATTATTTTTAATTAAACCTCACAATATTAACCCAAATTATGATCTAATTTCATTCGATTCACTACTATTACTAGAAATGCTATCATTGTAAAATGTAATTGAGATATTAGAACTATGACTAACACAATAATGATGTGTGCGTATTTTATGGGCATTCTATGATACATTCATGTGAGGTTTTATTCAAATTATTGATAACCTAATTACAAGTATCGGCATAAGATAGGCTTCTCATATCATCATTTTTATGTAAAAGTATTAATCATTTGGACTATATTTTTCCCATTTGTTTCGGATTTTTTTATTTAATTGTGACTGTAATTAGCCCATGCTATTAGCTTCAAGCAGCTTATGGGTGATATACAGCTTATATAAGCTAAAATAGGGTATTAAATAAGTCACATTGATATTCTATAGATTTTTAATGCTTCGAAGTGAATTTTTTTATTGTTATTTTCAATTATTAGTCAAAGAAATCGATATTGACTTGTGATCATAATTGATTTTTTTATATTTCACTTTAACAGTAAAATTATATTTGATCTTATATTATTGAATTAAATTTTTGTTTTCTTTCATTATTTGCATTCCAAAAGAAATTTGAAATTCTAATTTTTCTGATTTATTATTGATTTTTGATATTTAATAACAAAGGATCATATTAAAATAATAGTTAAAATTGAATCAGCTTCATATATTTTTATATTTCCAATTCGTAAAATCTGAGAAAATGTTTATTAATTCGAAAATAAGCAAACGATTAATGCAATGTTAAATTTATTGAGCAATCTCAATTGATTTTTGATTTTCTTCACATTACGATGTTATATCGATGCTGTTAATAATGAATAATCAATCAGCTTTTAAAAGTAAACTTAGTGGACCAAAATAAATGAAGAGTTTGATTAGTGTGCTATTAAAATAATTTTATCTTATTATATTTATATTGACGTGTTACCACCATCTATCAGATATTTAAAAAAGTCAATGTAACATTCTGATGTACGGGTATATCTGGAAATAGGATAAACATTTGTTAGAAAAATGTTTCTCATGGTGATTCTTTTTTAAATAAGTTCAAACAGCTTGGTACTAGTTTAAATTTGTTCTCGTAATCAATCAAATATAATTATTTATTATATTATATTTATTATTAATTGTTATAATCGATAAGTTATCAACACTTGACATTGAAATTTATATCGATTTTTTAAAAAATTTCATCATCAATAGACATTTTGCAAATCGCTTTGTCTGACTAATATACGTTTATTTATTGAGGAAAGTAAATATTTGATTTTAAATTGAAGAATTTCTAATACATATACTCAAGTTAAAATCACATAGCCGTTGCAACATTTTATTTTGTTTTTTGATATTATATTATACATTATGTCTTTAAATCAAACATTTTAAAGATTTTTATTTCATTTTGTAATTTTTAATTATATTATTTATAATTATTAAATGAAATATTTAACCTAGTTAACAGACGCTGATTCCTATTATACAAATTATGTTCTATTTTCGTTTTAGACATTTGACATTTCGGTGTATCTGTGGTATTTGTGGTTTCAACTTGATTTCATGATATAACAGGAGATTTTCATTTATTTTCAAATTTTGTTGAATCCATTTCTTGTTTCGTTAAGCCTTTTTCATTCGTGTTACTATCTATGATAAATATCATTGTGATGACATAAACTTTGGAGTGAACTGCCTAGATTTGTATTTATTAAAATAGCAGCTCTGAGTGCCTATTCTTCGGAGGTTTGGTTATAAACTAATAAAATACTCCGACGAAATTTTGTTAACTAATAACGTTTATTTCTTACCAAAATTTTCACAATCACCAAAGAATAATAATTGAAGAATTTTCAATTTACAAAACGAAACAATGAAGCTTTTTCTTTTTATTAATATTGACTTTCATTTTTTAAATGCTCGCATTTTTCTATTCTTACTCCTTCTCAACGGTCTTGAGAGTGGAGTAATAACTTTATATTTTCAAAAACAAGTAATGAATGAAAAATATAATCAATATCATACTTAATTATTTCAGATTTAAGTTAATTTTTCAATTTAAAGGAAACGAAATGACGGGTTCTCAGTATGTTATCAATAAATCTAATTATGGTTATATTGATCAGAAAACGAAGGATACTCAAAAGAGTAGATCGAAAATTTTATTAGTATGTTATAATCATTTTATTTATTATTTTTATATATTTTAAAATGATTATTGACACAATAGCCTTTCGAGTATTACCAAATGAATATAGTATAATAAATCCTAATGTATTGAAGACCATGAATAATTTTTTTCAAATCGAAATACGTTGGGTTTTACTTCTTAACAACCGAATAATCACTGACTTCAAAAACCGAAGGCTATAGACTTGATTTCTAATCTGCGTACTAATCAGTGCGACTCACAAAAACACATAAATACAATAAAATTAATACTCGTACTACTCAAAAACAACCAAAATCTGGCTTCCAACGGGCAGTTGATTATCTTTACATCGATATTTATACTCAGGATCTGTGTAATTTTTGTGCCATGTTTGTGTCACATTTTGATTCGAGCAATTTATTCTATGCAATTCAAATTATCATCAAAGCAAGTTCTTCTTTAAACAGATCTACTCAAAAAATAACCAATGATATAATAAAAAATTAAAAAAAAGTCAAAGTGGATTTACAGAAATTCATTCAAAAGAAAACTCTACAAAAAACTTTAGATGATTTTTTAAATAAATATTTGTCTTTTCCTTAATAATTTCATTATTAATATGGCGATCATATAGATTTTAAATTCCTTCATTATCCGAATCAAGTCACAATCCGAAAGGAAATCAATTTCTAATTTTTCGGATTAATGAGGGTTGAATGTATTTCAAAAATACACCACATTCCAATAGCTGCTTATTGGTGTAATATTTATTTTGATATCGTGATTGTTACAAAACAATGTACACCTTGCAATACTTTTCAACCACTTTAAACAATATCAAAATTACTCAATCATTAAAGATAAAATTATACCAATTATTATCTTTCTCCTTGATTGGCCATCAATTTCCGTTAAAAAATTAGAACAAAAAAATATAGCTTTGGGAAACAATTAGAATTGGCATAATTATGCTTTATAGCGGTTATGAAGGCATTGAAATTTACCTTTTTCTATTATTGAATTCTAAAAAGGAATTCAATGATTTGGAAATTATCTATTATATTCTTGATACAACGGAATTTTGTTTCGACACTGGCATTGACAAATCACCACATTTTTGAAATTGATTCATTGAAAATTTAATTAGGATATTGAAGATATGAGACAGGATATTGATTAGGGTACACTACACTGTTTCTGTAATTTAACATTTTCTAATTTTATGATAAAGGTTTTGATATTGTTTATTGCATATTTTTATTTATTATTCTTTGAAAACAAAGGAAAATTTCTTTCAGGATTCAGAGGCTTAGAGAAACTAATATTGATATTATTATTTGGATTTTTAACATATAATGGTTTATATTTGCTTGTATTTCACATTTGAATTGTGTTTTTGAAGATTTAAAAGTTCATATTTATTACAATATTATTATTACTAATAGTAATTGAAATATCATATATTTATAATACTATTAGTATTTTACTTTTATTTCTTACTTTCATAATTTTTACAAATTAATCTTATAATATAATAATAATCTTAAAAATAATCTTATAATGAATAATATAGGACAATAATTTCGATCTAATTCCGAGCTCAATTTTATGTAACCAAAGAAATTCATGGCACGGCAATATTAAATTACCAAGGGGTTCTAGTGTAAATGCTAATGTTAGTGATAACTTGTTAATCGAGTGGTCTATAATTACTCATTATTGAAAATAGATTTCCACATTCCAGGGATTATGTCTTTCACAAAATAATAAACTCAATAAACCTAATGCGACAATTGTTATTGGTCCAGATTCGGGTTTCAATACAATATTGTCACAATTGGATAACAAGCCAGAAACAGTGATTCCCGGTTATAAATTTCAGTCAGACTCTTCTCTCATGCAAATTAACAAAGCTACTCTGAATTCTGGTCTAACTGCTCAAAATATGCTAACAAATGACCAAGCACTAACACGAAAATATATAAATCATACAATGAACAATTCTATTAATCGGTACAATGGCTGCAATCAAAATGTAAGTTGAAATTTTCTGAGCTGTACATGTTGATATGATTACTGATATTTGACATGTAATCTGATCATATAATTTTTGTGACAATTAATTTGTTTTGAAAATCGAGGGATAAATCAATTATAAAATAAGTTACTTGGATCAACTAAATTTGTCACTTGCACACTGAAGTTTGAAATTGAGCAATTTCATATTACTTTCTTTTAAGCTACATAATTCTATATGCTGTTGTTTACATTTCCTAACCATTTGCACAGTTACCCTTGCCTTAAGTCAAAAAATTTGTCTCGTACCTAGAAATGAAATTTGTTCTTTTAGCTATCTATTAAAAGATGCGCATTATTTTTGAAAATCTTTTCAGTTGGCTTTATGATGATTAGCATTATAAATTGATATTAATATTGAAAACAAATGTTTTTGCTACGCGTTTTCGGAACCGTTGTACTCAAATATTTCACGTCAATATCACATTTTAGAATAACGCTACATCAACAAAAGGTAATGGCTTATTTTCATTGGCCATTGAAGATACAGAAACTGCAATAAACAATTTTTATTTAATTTTTGTATTTAATATCTGTCATTTTTTAGTTTGTTTTTTATTATGAAGCTAATTTTATCCTAAAACTCTTATTTTTCTAAAATTTCTCGTTACTTAATTTGTTATAGTTCAACGAAAAGATTTTCGGATTAAAATTGTTTTGTGGTTTAATTTCTCAATTGATCTCATGACTCAACTTGTTGATTTTGTGGAAATAATTTATAGTCCATGACTTAGCAGTTGAATGACAAGGGATTTTCTTGAGAAACATCAATTTTTTTAGTTTTACATCTTTTTGTTTACCTACGTTGTAATCAATAATATTAAGAATTTTTATTATATTTGACTGAAAATATATACAGAGTGGGCCACAAGTTAGGGGACAGTGACACATAAATTATTTAATCACTCAACTACACATCTAATAAGCACTGAGATTTATAATATTTATAACTAGGTTGTTTATGTATGGTGTTTTTATTAAATTTAGCTTGTTTATATCCACGTGCGCAGCTTGAAATGATAAATTGAGTATTTTCATTGCAATTCAACTCTTCCCTAAAAATGGGAAAAAATTCAGAATAACATGGATTCTCTTTTTATTGATTTTTCAAATCCAAAAGGATCCTGTTTTAAAATTCAACAAATTAACTGAAAATATTCATCCACTTCAATTCATTAATGATTATTCCAAGCCAAAATGCTTGAATTTGATTCAATAGAGATCTATTAGCTAGTTTTTGACATCTAACTCGATTTAATGTATAATTTATGCTTAACTTTTTGACTTAAATCCTTCTTATAATTTCTACCAGTTATCGTTTTATTCGGAGAAAAAATTCCCATTGGTTTTAATACTCATTTTCGGCCTAAATCCATTTAAACATCACATATTCGATATTTATTAAGCTCAACAGACGAGTATATTATTAAATAATCTTATTATCGTTTGTCCTTTTTATTATTAATTCTTCTATTGTCTTAATAACAAGTTGTTTGATGGAATATGATAGGTAAAAATCATACATTATTCAGAAATGTGGGTTTATTTTATAGATATTGCTAGAATTTTCAAATATTCATCAAAACGTTTTCCTGGTATGTCTAGACTATTTCGTTAACTGAAATATATTCTGATTAATCGATAAAATCTACAAATCCAAACCAAATATTCAAACTTTTTATATAAGGTATTTGTAAAAATATTGTACTTATGTTTTATATTCCAAGGATATTTCGAATTTTTGGTCTTGAAATCATTTTCCATAGGATTTTCTTCCTCTAACTAATTATATCGCTCTCACTAGTCGATACTTCTCGGTCGAAGAATGACTTTGCACGCCTTTATGTTTTAAGTGATTTAATGGTATTGTCATTATCGACGTGATCATTAAGTAATCCTGCATGTCTGGATTCTTTTCTTTAATATCATTTTAAAATTTCACTTTTATGCATTTAACGTATATGATTAGAATTAAGATTATTAATACACTCTATTATATGTTTGTGATCGATTATGATCTTTTTGGTTTTTTATTTTAAAAAATATCTTTACATAATTCAGTTTTGCAATACTTTTTTGCAATACAGTTTTGCAATAATTTTTAACATTTTATGAATTTTCACTGGAATAAAAGTTTACACAACATATTTTTCTTTGTGTAACATGGCATCTGTAGTCGACAGGTTTATATTTTAAAAATTCCATTTGACATTAGCAACAAGTTGAATGACAAGCATATTTTCGCTAACACTTAATTTCGTGACAAATATATTACAATAATTAAATAAATAAAACATTTTACACTAGAAATAAAGTCTGTTCTATGAAATATTATACATTGTTCGCTAGTTCCCGCTATTTATTTTGAAATTATGTTAATCGATTGTGTTAATTTATTCCCCAATAGCAATTTTAGTATCGGAACTCGACCGGTTGCTACGGGAAATGAGAGATAATTTTCACAAATTAATCTGTTTATTAAATTAAATTTTACGCTGATTTGAAAATTTCAAGAAATATAATATTTGATGAATAAATGTAACCCGTTTAGTTTGTGAATCATTCCGCTAATGTCATTCATTCAAATTTTGATCGGTAAATTATGGGCTTTCTCTCAACTCTAACCAAATAGGATTGATGGATTTATGGTTTATCTTTGTTCGGTTCGATTATTCTACAATCTGTTTCATTTTTGTAATAATGGAAAATTAACACGATTTTTATGATAATCAATTTATAATTTTAATCACAATTAATTTTTTCTTGATGTTTTATTTGTTTTTTGGTTATGTTCAATATGTATGTTCTATAGTAATATTTCACTTTTTGTACTTCATCTTACTGTATAAATGCTTATCAAACGTAAATGTGATATTTTATTCCCAAAATCTCCGTAGTTACTATTATTATTGGTTTTAATTGATTGGATTTTGTATTCAAATTTAAGTTTTTTATGTGATGATGTGTAAATATTTTGTGATTTACTTTGTTGGATTGAAATAGCGGAACATGTACTGGTGGGGTGTTTAAAGGTTTCATTTAATAAATAAGTCGTCTCGTTACAATTCTATTGGTTAGATAATAATGTATGAATTGAGCCCTTGATTATGAAAGTGGTATAAGTCATTTCAACCTTTCAAAACCAAATTTCCATTTAAAAATGGT
>JBBMOY011808057.1:0-13178 GCA_037951405.1 Platydemus manokwari | reverse complement strand
AATGCAGCAGAAAATAATATTAATAATATAAAATAAAAATAAATCTGAGAATAGTAATAATATAAAATAAAAATACATCTGATAATATTAATAATATAAAATAAAAATACATCTGATAATATTAATAATATAAAATAAAAATAAATCTGATAATATTAATAATATAAAATAATAATGGATCAGAAAATAATATTAATA
The DNA here is from genome assembly GCA_037951405.1 of Platydemus manokwari. Taxonomy (NCBI): domain Eukaryota; kingdom Metazoa; phylum Platyhelminthes; order Tricladida; family Geoplanidae; genus Platydemus; species Platydemus manokwari. The sequence continues at coordinate 12,980 of JBBMOY011808057.1, read as the reverse complement.
ATACAAAATAATGCATCAGAAAATAATATTAATAATATAAAATAAAAATACATCAGATAATATTAATAATATAAAATAATAATGGATCAGAAAATAATATTAATAATATACCTGTTTATTATCATTTTCACGGAATTTATGCAATTTAAATTGTGTTTTACTGATTTTGGCTTTATATGAAATACTGGTACCGATTTTCGGGAATTGGAAGTAATCATGATCATGCATAATATATTCATCCCATTGATATTCACCATCGATAAACTAAAACAAATTATTCAATCAATCAATCAAACAAAAACAAAACAAAAAATCAATACATTTTCAAGAATCACAGATTCAGCATCGGCACTATCTGTACTATCAGCTGCTTCAATACTATTTGAATGAGATCTTGAATCAGAAATCAATCCACCAATATTATTTTTGTTATTGTTTATGTTATTGCTATTGTTATTGTTTTGATTAATAACAAGTGAAGAATTTTCTTTTCCATACGGAATAAGATTTTGTTTCCGTCTAGAAGGCACAATGGATGAAAATCGATTACAATTGGTGTGTGGTGTTGTCTGTATAGCAGTAACAGTAGATGAGGTGATGCTGGTGGTATTATTATAGGATTTCTGTTGATTTGTCAAGAAATTATATCCCAAACTGGAATAATGTTGATCGGGATTTTCTTGACAATTATCCCAAAAAGCAATATCTTGAAAATATAATTCAGATTCAAATGTCAAATTATCCATTTGATTGGTCAATTGTTTCATTGTTAAATATCGATCATTATTGGTTTTAAATTGTTTGATATTATTATTATTATTGTTGCAGCTATTATCCCATGGATCAGTATCGTGATCTAATTGACGTTTTTGATTTCTCTTATTGATTGGAACTATATATTGACTAACACTAGATCGATCATCATCACTGATTTTATGATTATTTAATGATATTTTTCGATTGGATGATTTATTAATATTATTTTGATTTTTATTTTTCTTGATTTTCGAATATGTGCTGATGGATGATTGTGATTTATTGTTATCAGAATCATCCACATCATCATCATCATCCATATCCACATCATCTACATCTTCATCATCGTCCTCATCATCACTAACGCTACCGCTTGAAGACAACTCTGATTTGCTGGGAAAATATTTCGATTTCATTTTTTCGGTTTTATTTTTTTTCGAAATCGGTTGTTTTGGCGGACGGCCACGTTTAACGACTTTGGTTTCGTTTTTATCGAACAAATCTTTCTTTTCAGCTTTAATATCGGCAGGTTTTTTGGTGATGTTTAACGATTTGTCTGTTTTATTGGTTTTGAAATCCTAAAATAATAAACCATCAAAATAAATGATAAATCTGTCTCTCTATAATAATATATAACGAAATGATTATAATATAATTAAATAGATAATATTCATCATACAAATATAATCAAACAATTATCAATAATATATAATGAAATGATGATTATAATATAACAAAATAGACAATATTTCTCATAAAATGATAAATCTCTCTATAATAATAATATATAATGAAATGTAAGTAAATTGGTAATATTTCTTATAAAAATGTATAATCAAATAATATCATTAAACTATCAATAATATATAATCAAATGATTATAATATGATTAAATAAATAATATTTCTCATAAATATATATAATTAAATTACCAGTTATATATAATGAAACGGCGATTATAATATAATTAAATAGGTAATTTTTCTCATAAAAATGATAAATCTCTCTCTTTAATAATAAATAATGATTATAATATAACTAAATAGATAATATTCATAAAAATATAATCAAATAATACGATTAAACTATCAATAATATATAATGGAATGATTATAATTTAACTAAAAAGAAAATATTTCTCATAAAAATATAATTAAATAATACCATTAAACTATCAGTATCAGATATGTTATCGATTTTGGATTTTTTATCCGTCAATAATTTCCTCGATTGATTTTGATCTTTGGCTGCCATGGTTTCCGTTTTATCCGTATCTTCATCATCATCATCACTTGAACGCCAAATTTTACTGACAGAAGTCTTTAATTTTTTCACTTCTTTTGGTAAAGGTTTCTCCTGTGGATAATTGCTGTCATCATCATTACTAATATGATCAAAATTCATCAAATCATATCATATCACATCAAACAACCAAACCTCATTGGAACAGTTCCATTTTTAATCGGTTCTTTGGTTTCCAAATCATCTTTCTTGGCACATGTTCCCAAATCCGAATCATCGGTTTCTGAAACAAATCCATCGGTTTTTTCATAGATTTTTTTCGGTGGTCGTGAATTTTGTCGATCTTCTCGTCGATAATCGTCACGGTTGTGATGATGATGATTATCTCGATATTTATCGTATCGATGATGATAACTATCTTTTTTCGATCGATAATGATAAAAACTGTCATCCTGACGATCACGATATTCTGGAAAAGAAAATCCAAATAAATAAAAATTATTCATTTTTCCCAACTGACAAAAACCAACTCGAATAAGAATTGCGATGTGACCAATGATTGCTTTTTTTATCCGATTTTGGTGATGTTCTTGAACGATAATAATTATTCTCTTCAATCGGTGATTGTTGACGTGCTAATCGTTTAATTTTCGGTAATCCTGTATAATTAGTTAATTGTGATTGAAATACATTTGTTTTATCGCCATGTCTTGTTAATAAATTATCTGTCAAATTATTGGATATTTTCTGCTGCGAATTGTTGTTTCCAAGATCTCCAATATCAACTTTATCACCAATCGTACTCTAATAAATGAAACACACACATATGAAATATTATCATATATCTATATCGAGAATATCATCAACTATATCATATAACAGATCCATACATGATATTTCCATATTTAAATGCTAATATATACACAAATATATATATATCAATCATATCTCATTTCTATCAATCAAATAATTAAAATAGAAAAAAATAAACACCAATCATTGAGCTTATATTTTCCCAGAGTTTTAATATAAATTAATAATTTAGCAATTAATAATAATATAATTATTAATAAAATTCATTTAATAAAAAAAATCGATAAAATTATGTGAGTGAATAACAAAAAATAAGAGAAAATAACAAAAAATATAAAATAAAACATCCCAATTACCTTATGTTCATGTTCTTTAAAATCCCACCAATTATGAAATGAACCATATGCTGTTGTTTCAATCATTTTCTTACAAATATCTCGATGCAATGTTTCTTTTAAATCATCAATGAATTGATTTTTCAATTTATCCAATATCTCTTCAATTTCTCGATCTGTCATCTTTTTCGATGGTGTTTTCAATACCAACACTCGCTGATTCGGATGATACGATGAGCTACTTTTGCTTGAATTTCGACTACGATTCGGTCGATTTTCATCTGATTTGTAATTGGAAACTTCTGAATTTGATTTTTCATCGCCATAACGACGATTTTCTGATTTGACATTGATAGAAATGCTATGGTTTGACACCGGGAAAGATTCTTCATAGTGAAATGGTTCAGTTGAAGACGATATGTCATTATTATTATCATTTGTGGGCTTCTTTTTGGATTCTGTGCATAAGCTGGTACCAGTTAAGAGCTTAGCTATTCTGGTTTCTAATGATTCTGGTTCATTTGTCAGTGAACTTGCCACCATACGACTGGGATCCAGAGAGGAAGATACGACACTGTTGCTATGTAAATATTTTTGACCATTACTGTCATCGCTACAGCCTTCTGATTCACTATCAATATTACTTTGCTGATTTATTGCATTTTCTGGTTGTGGTTCGACCTTGACTGTAGATCTATTTTGTACTTGATCAGATTTTACGACATCGTCTGAAGACATGACAAAATTATTTTGCTGAATTTCTTGAGAATAATATTCCCAAGACAATGACTTGACATTTGTGTCTACTTCTGATTGACTAACAACTGGAGGATTTACGAGGTTATTGTACATTTCGTTTCGAAATTTACCTAATTTAACAAAATAATTTTATTGATGAATTGCCAATATATTACATAAAAAGCATTGTAAAATTTAATCGTTTAATTTTAATTACTTATATCAAATTAATGGTTTGTCTTATTAAATTATAAAGCAACAATCCTACCTAAAACATCAATTTGAACATTCATTATATTTCCCATTTTTGAAGTTTTATGATATTTTTCAACACATACTTTAGCACTACGTGAACTTCTGAATGTAACCTATAAAACACATGAATTATTTATAAATTCTATTATTTAAACGAACTTTTGCCAATCCAAGATGCCTGTTTGTTTTGGGATGATATAATATTTTTATTTCATCTACTGAACCACAAGAACGACACATATCTTCAAGATTTTTCTTATTTATATTATCATTTAAATTTGAAAATGTGACTTCCTTTTCCGGGGGTTCTCCAATTGAGTTTTTATCATACTTAAAAACTTTTAATAGTCCTATAATTATTTATATATGCATACTATAAATTGCGGAACTATCAGTTCAATTTCATCTTTTCGGTTCAATATGAACACTTTTTTCCTCGGGTCTCTGGGTTTGATTTCTATTTTTTCTTTCTAAATATTACAGATGACTGAATTTATTTTTAATTATAAAAATAAACAATAACTTTGACCGCCTTAATTTCATATGGAAAATCTTTTTTATCGCTTAATAAATCTTTTTCTGTTACTAATTTCAATGGATCAATATTCTTCGACCAATTTATATCCATTTGTTTTGGTCAAAACTGGATCTACAAAATACCAAAATATGGAATAAATATTAACATTATTTAAGTGATAAAAATGAAAACAATATTATAAAGATAATTAAGCCATTAGATAATTTGAAATTTACATCTATAAATTTTTTATGATAAAACAAATTTAAATACATTGCTTATTAAAAACAAACCTGTATTTTAAGAAATAATTTATAAACAAATTATTTAAAAATATTATTTCGATAATAATTTTATTATTATTCAAATATTATAAATTGAAATTAGTAAGATTCAATTAAAATATTATAATTAAAATTCTTAATAATTAATAATAATAAAATTAAATATTAACTTGAATCTATATGAAATAGAAACATTCAATATTATTAACTTGGTGACAAAGATTATTATTAAGTTAATAAATTTAGTGTTTTAGTAAGATTTCAAAAAATTATTTTCACTTTCTTTGATTTTGCTATTTTTTATAAAGTTTCAACTCATTTAAAAGCATTATAATAGCTCGAAATTTCTCAATTACTCTTCAACGAATTAAAGAGTAACAAATATGTTCTTACAAAAAATTTTGTTTTCAAATACTTATTACATAAAATTTCGACAAACCAACAAAGATGAGTCAAAAATAAATTAACCAAGGTGAATATTGGATAGCATCAAAATAATAATGATCAATTAATGGGCACCGAAGAATGTTATTCAATATTAGAAATTGTTTTTTCATTTCATAGTTCCTATCTATAATTATATCAAATCATTAATATTTCGTATACCCATTTTCGATATTTTGTAAGTTAATCATATGAAATTAAATTCAAATATGTCGACACTTATTTCCAAAGAAAATCATAACATCTCATTAAGTAAGTTTTGATAATTAAAATACTAATTTTAATTCAGAATATTTTTCCCAAAAATTTAATGAAGACATGTATTACAGAATTACATTTTTATTATTCAAAAATTGATTTGATTCAAAATTAATTTCGAAAAAGATAATTTATAAATCATAGTTTTGTATATTTTTTCTGATATTATAAACACTTTAAAGCATTAAAGCAAACTTAAAGAATAGACTCGTAAATCCGATATGCTCTCTAGAACTACGAGTGAAACATGTTCACAAGACTTGAAAAGACATGAGAATCCAAACAAAAGGAAAAATGAAAACCAGAATACAAACTATGACAGAGAATAAAAAAATAATGGCAAATAAATAATGAAGAGATAGAAATGATTAAAAAAGGAATAGGAAAAACTCGAAATGGTCATTACATACTAGAGGTAGACATAGTAAAAACAAAAGAGCACAAAATTTGGAAAATATTAATTTAAAGAAATGAAATTATTGAATATACTCACAAGTTGTTGTGTTATGCTGGAAGAGAGAAAGTTATACTATGTATAAGAAATAATTTAAACATAAAAGATTTAGTAAAGATAACTAGATTTTTTATTAGTAAATGTGAGATATGCCAAAAATCAAAAGTGATAACTAGCTCAACGAAAGAGAAACCAAAATTGTTAGTAGCAGAGGAACCTGAGAAGAATCGATCAGAGGACAAAAATATATTATAGATATTACAGACCAATCTAGCAGATATATATATCACTTACACCAATAAGTAAACAGAATGAAGAAACAGTAGAAAAGTTATTCAGAATCAATGGATTTTAAAATATGGTACTCCAAAAGAAAGAAATTCAGATTGTAGTAAATGCTTCAATCACAAAGAATCAAAGAGATGGCATTTAGAAAGGGAGCAAATATAATATTTTCTAGTCTATATAATATTAATATAAATGAATTAATTGAACGACAATTTAGAACGATAAGAGACTATATAAATGCGACAGTAAAAGATAGGCAACACGCAAAGTGGGTTTCATTACTAGCAGAGATCGAATACACATTATCTGCAATATATCCTATATTAGGATAAGCGATACGTATTTGCAAAAGTAATCTAAAATACCTAGTATAAACTAGCTTTCCTGCTTCGTTTCAGGATATGTTGATGGGTTCTTCCCCTTTCCTATAATCTACTTCCATTTCAAATATTTCCAGCTCTACTTTTCATATGCGATATTGTAATGTATTCGGGAAATCCCAATTCAGCAATCATTTCAGAGCTAAGTGATCAGTTCTGAAAATGAATTTCTTACCAGAGATATAGATGACTAGCTACTATATTCTTGTTATTCAATGTTTACACTGCGCTTTTGTCAACTTTCTTGAAGCTTACGCTATCACTCGTTCTTCACCATTTTGTATTTGAGAAAGCAAGTCTTCTAAAACATTGAAAAATGCATCAGTATTAAAAACTTATTTTCATTCTTAAAACTGGTTACGAAAATTAATGACGTTTTAAATTTTTAAAATCCTTGCACTCAAATATACTCTTTTTCTTCATAAATTGGTGTAGTGGATTGGTAATATCATCAAAATTCGTTATAAACCACCTATAATGATCACATAATTCCAGAAATTTGTGTAGTTACTTGACACACCAATTTTCATTACTCCAAGCTTGTTTTCATCTGTTCGAATACTCTTTTCGTTGATCACATGTTCTAGATGCTTAATTTCTTTTTTAAGAAAAACACTTCTTTGGAGACATTTTTGGCTCACTCTCATCGACATCATTCAAAATTCTTTCCAACGTTTCATTGTGTTCATTGACTGTTCTTCCAAATATCAGAATATCATCCAGATAAATTTTAAGTCTTCAATACTACATTCATAAGTTTTTGAAAAGTTGCAGGTGCTGAACACAGTCCAAAGAGCATTCGACTAAAATGAAACTGTTCGTATCTAGTGCTGAATGTTTTTTTCTGTTGCTTCTTTCTCTAATTTCCTAAAGATGATATTCATTCGTCAAATTTATTGTTGAAAAATATCTGGCTTCTTGAACAGCATCAAATATTGCTTCGGAATTTTTTAAAGGACTTAGATTAATTTAGCTTCCTATAATCTACACATATTCTTTTTTCCATCCTCTTTCCTTACCAGCACTATTGGTAAATTCCACCCTAAATTACTTGAACTAATAACCTTTGATTCCAACATTCTTTCGATAGGATGTTTAACTTTTTCTTCTAAACCTGTTGTAATTAAATATGTGTTTTTTCAGTCAGTATTTGTTTTAATGCTAAGTTACACGATCCCGCATTTCCCTAAGTCTTTTGAACCTGTACTAAAACTATTTCTGTATTTCGATAGATCTCTCATAAGATTATTCTTATCTTCAGAATTCAGTTTGTCATTCAAGTTTTGTTTAATGTTTTTTAATATTTCATCTAGTCTACTTTCTTTTTTCCTGAAATATAAATTATATGACTCATCTAAATTTCCAATGTTGTCCTGCTTTATCTCATTTATCACTTCTACTCAAACTACATTTATTCCAGCATAAATTTTAAGTACCATTTTCAATTTGCTTTAACTTTACCAAAACATATCCATTATTTGCTTTGAACAACGGATTGACTATTATTAAATCTCTCTTCACTACGTTTTTTTTATATGCTACAAAAATACTCCAGAAAACTATGTACTCTTCTGCTATTTCCGTCAATAACCAGAGCTTTTACAAATTAATCACCATTTCCCAACAGCACATCATTTTCTAATGTTACTAATTTATTATTCTCTTAGCGACATAAGAATTAGCTGCCTTATAAAATAGTTCTTTTGCAATAGAACTTATTATAATAATTAAATTAAAAGTATATCCTGGTTATTTATATTATAATTATCCATTGTTTTACTTTTGCGTAAACTGTAATTTAATATTTGGTTCTTGTTATGTAATTATATTTTTCAAATTATTTGTTTTCTTTATCTAATTAGCTATTTTATATTTCAAATAATTTATACCGAATTTAGAATCAGATTTATAAACAGCTAAATTAATAATATTTCACAAATTTTACTCTTGTAAACTCGTAAAACATTATATAGAATGATAATGATTTTTGGAATCGAAGGTCAAGTCAAATTCATCATCGCCTACTCAAAAATCAAAATGTGGGAAATTTGTTCATAAATGAATATAATTGAATTGACTAGTTCACATCTTAACTATCAAACGAATAAGTCAAAAAAGAACGACGTCGCAGCGTATTCATAGATAAAATCATGGAAAAGTACTAGTCGTACTAATGTTAAATTCACGATGGATGGTATGTCTTGCATTAGTAATTATCCCATAACAAGGTGTGATAAATTGGACTGCAAAGGGAGGAGGGTGATAATGTAAATATAAAACTGACGCAACATTTTAGTGATAAATTAGATTTCACAATTTGTTTAGTCCAAAATGTGATAGCAAATATCCGCCAAGACTTAGCCAAAAATAATTAAGAGATAGTATAATTTTTAAACAAACAAAATTGAAATGCAGTCGCGTGAATTCCAGTAGCTAAACATAAAATATTTACTAGATTATAAAAAGAAGATCTATGTAGCAAAAAATTTCAAAAAAATTGCAGTAATTAGAGGAGTAATTAGAGGAATCTATTATTTCCATTAAAAGAGAAAAAAATTATAAAAAAAAATCACAGAAATTCGCAACGTACAACATCTTCCTGCATTCTCGGCTTCCCTTCCACTTCCGGATTCAGCAAGTGGCAACAATAAAACTTGATTTCAGGACCTTGATAACTAATAACTTGAGCAATCACTCGAGAAGAAAATACGTCAAATTGGCCGAAAAATTCTCAAGATGGACGGGTCGAACTCTAGAAACAACTTCTTTATGTATGCTTCACTCATGGAATACTGTATCCAAAGTGTAGTCGGAGCTTTCACATTCCTAACCAGTCTAAACCACCAATTCAGAACCTTCATCACCGACCACATCAATTATATAGTCAAACACAGGACTTCGGAATATTGTGATCTAAACACCGCTCTTCTATGGATCTCGGACAAGTTAAACATTGATAATCCCAGTTCATCGTCAATATAGTGGACCAAACCCGATTTGCAATTAGGAAGCTGAGGACTATTAGGATTGACCTCCAATTCTACCAACACAACGCGGAGATCCTTCTAAAAGTTACAATCGAAGAAGATAAAACCTAGCATTTTAATTTCGATAACAGAGGCAAGCTACCAGATATTCTACACTACTCAGTCTCGATGTACCATTACAAGGAGTGGACTACAATAAAAAAACAAGGTCGACATGCCAACTGCTTCTCAGCCTTGCATCTGTCTAAGAAGCCAATGAAAAGATGCCATCTCTCACCTGAATTATGGATATTCGTCCACCAAGCAAGAAACAACCTCCTAGTGCTCAACTACACTCCATATTTTATCAAAATGGGAAAATCCACTCTTTGCCGAAGGTGCCACACTGAGAGAGAAACCGATGCCCACATCTTTATACACTGTCCTGCAGTACCAAGACTTGCATCGAAAATACATGCTGTAATTCTTGACCATCTTGGACATTATCTCAAATCGCTAAGCTATGACACGGACATCAACACAATTCCCCCAGAAGTCAACACAAAACTCAGACCTGACCTAATTATTAGGAACAAGGCAAAACGTCATGCCTATATCGTGGATCTGAAAATTCAATTCGACATCGCCGACAATTTTGAGAAGCACAGATTAATAAACTTCGAGAAATACAAGTCAATCGCCTCTGACATCAGGACCAATACTCGCTTTGAAACCAGCTTAGACCTACTTTGCCTTGGAGTGCTCGGATCTTGGACAATGGAGTTCTCTCAAACATCGGCCTCGATAGAGCCCAAATCACATTCATCGCTGGATTCCTGATAAGCTCATTGCTTGAGGACGCCTTCGCCACCTACAAGGCTCACACGGATATGCGAAACCTCAAGCATCCATCATGGAACAAGGCCTTCAAACAACTCACCGTACGTAGTCATGATTTGAAAGAGAACCATAAATTACCTGACTAGGAAACCTTCTCAAGGAAATATCCGAAGATTTTGGAAATGTTTATATTATAAAAATGATGTGAGGACTTGTGCCACCGCATCGCCAAGATTGTTATGTTAATGTGAAATAAATTTTAGTTTTTATTTTTGAATGATTAACTGCGAACTTTTACTAAGTTCAGATCATTAGAAAAAAATTATCTTAAATATAATGAAAAATATTTTAGGTAAGTTCATATTTTTTGCAAATGCTGCATAGTTGTATTTACTTAAAATATCATTTGGACAAATACTATTTACTTATCGACTGTATATCATATCAGGTAGTTGGTGTAATTTTATCTTTGAGTATATATCATTTTAAGTCAAATTCTGCATTACAAATAATCAATAAAAAGAAAAGAGTTATGCCAAAACAAAATTTAGAAACAAAAAAGTGATAAGACTATTTTCATATTGCTTTCATAAATATCGAAAGGCCTTTAGTTTTGAGGCAATATTTGGTAAATTGGCATTATTGAATGCGACATAAGGGACCGTTTACATCTTTTCAAATTTTTATGATTATTGTAGCACAACTTTCTCATGCGATGACTACTTGACTGACACGGTAAGGATCTCTAGGTTTTTGACATACATAATTGCTTTATCTTGATGTTATTATTAAACGCCGATATTGGTTAAAATGAATATTTGCAGTAAAATTGATTTTGAAGTAATCAACCATCAAATATCGTGCCTTGATTACGCCCTGTTTGAAAAACATGTTTACACTACAGAAGCTCTGTGACACTGATACATACTATTTAGTTATCTAGTGAGGTTTGACTGCACTTTGTATACTTTTTAATAAAGTTTAAGGATTCTACTAATTTTTAATGTTCTTTATAGATCTAAATTGTGTATTTCTCATAATTATCAGTTATATACATTTTTAACTTTTTGATTTCTCCTTTATTTACTCCCTGAGTTTAAGGACATTAAAAATTTTTGAGTCAGTCTTAATTTATTTTGTTACTTATTTAAATTTGTTTAAATATAATTTGGTGATGACGTTTTTCTTAAAACCAAATTTCAAATATTTACCATCATATCTATTAATTATAAATGATTTATTATTATTTTATTTTATTTTTACTTGTACATTTTGTGTTTGGAAATGAAAAATTGAAATTAGATGAACATGATGTGAAAGACAAACAGTTAGAAATTAATCTATTTATTAAATTATATTATGTAATAATACATATTTGTACTTTTAAACACTTAGGCATTTGAATGACCATGCTAAAGATGAGAGCATGAAAAAGCCTGTCAGCGAAATGACAGACGATGAATTAGAATTTTTCTATTTTCATGAACATGATAAAGACCATAATAAATTATTGGACGGTAATGAAGTGTTTATGTCTGTCGTCGAGCACATAGAACATGGTATTCTTTTCACATTAAATTTATTGTCCTTTAATATATTACAGATCGTAAAAATCATTCTGAAAATAACACCAAACATGAAGAAGAAAAATTTTCAGAGGCTGAAATAAAATCTTTTATTACAAATATTTTAGAATTTGATAAAAACAACGATGGTTATTTGGATTTAAACGAATTTCGAAAAATCTACAAATCAAAGGAAGATTGATTATTTTCATGATTTGTCAAAATCCACCTCTAGTATTAAAATCTTTTTAAAAATGCAATTCTTTACATTCCAAGAATGTTAAGCATATTAAATGTTGTATTTTAACAATCAAACGTATTTTTATTTTTCTCTTTAAATGGAATTTGAAAATGTTTATACTTGTAATACAAAAATATTTCACACTTGTTTTATCAATAATATATAACTTGTCAAGACAAATATGGTGTCTAGAAATTTGTAAATGGTATGTTGATTTAGATGGTAGATTGACAATATGTGTTCACGACTCCAACATTCATTTGATTGAAATTATCTAAGTATGTTCAAATATATGATCAGAATATGTAGAGTAATTGTTCATTTTTGTACAATTAATATGAGGACGCTTAGCAGTTTGATTGCTAAATATTGAGCAATTCATTGAACCTTGAGATCATTAAAATCAATTCAGATATTATAAAAATGAGATAAAAGAAAACTTTAATACAAAGCATTTTAATTTTATCTGGGTGTCTTTTAGGTTCTGCCTCCAATGGAGTATTATTAGAAACGGATGATAATAACTTATCAAGAAATCTTTAAAACTGTTATGGGTACAGAATAATATTTTGAATTTATAAATATATTTTTATTAATGACATAA
>JBBMOY011806946.1:0-13183 GCA_037951405.1 Platydemus manokwari | reverse complement strand
TATTTTATAATTTTATTATTCGTACTTTGTGGATTTTAATATTGTGCTTTGTTTTGATTATATAATGATTTGGCACTTTTGTGATTCAGATTTGGTCTCATATTAGTATAAATAATAATAATATAATAAAAGAATGGTTAAAAACAATGTACTTTCAATTCTCTCCTTTCATCACACCAAAATGTATTCATAGAGAAATTATTATTTCGGGTTTCTGAGAAAGCATTTGTTGTCGTACATATTTGTTTTCTGTCTTCTCTGTAAACCCAGTAATATGGGAATAAATATTCATTATTGTCAGACATTGGTGATACTCGTAAGAGTCGCAATAGTGATTCTCTTTGACATGTTAAGTAATCAAGAAAGTTTGCCGATTTTCGTTATTGGTTTGAAAAAAAATTTCTCTTACTGCAAAATTATCTGATAAATTATATAAAAGTATTTCATATTCGTTTTCATCTGCTCTTAATATTTAAAAATGTTTATTTGATTCGAAAAAAGCATGAATATGATGTATAATGCTAAAATGTCTATGCTGGAAATATTGAACACGTTTCAGAAATGTCACACTAAACTCATATGGATTTATATTAGATAATATTGTTTTTCGTGATTAAAAAATGACCAGGGAAACTACAGTTCATAATAGTTCAAATCCCATCCATGCGCGAGTATCTAAGATTTGAAATTTGAGTTGTAGTAAAATATAATTTTGAAGAATTTATAAGTTAAAGAAAAAATTCATTATCGACTTTGAAATTATGTTTTCTTTGTCAGTTAAATATATTTTGTCGTGTATAATTTGGCGGAAAAATATCTCTCGTTCACGTATTTTTATTCAATTATCGTAAAAAACCAAAATGAATGTTTGAAGAAGAGATTATTCATTGAAGTCGACAAGTAAATTTTTCTTAAATTTGAAATTCTCATGCAACACATATACATTGAACTATCACAATAATCTTTCGTTATTGAGTGTTGAGATGAATAATGAAAAATGTCGTGAAGTTGTACATGAATTATAGATTTTATGAAGAATAGAGCAGCATTGTATTAACCGAAAGAAACAAAAACCAAAAATTGGTATTGTAAATATTAACTTGTATATGATTAGCTCAATCAATTTAAGATAAATCGTCCTTTGGATACCAAAGATGCCAACAAGAATATTGTAATGCTACTATCTGATTTCGATTTAACATAATATTATTATCAATTCTTTTCTTCTGGGGTGGGTATTATTACGAGTGGATTTTAATTTTTTTGAAAAATGTATTGAGCCACTTTCAAAATAATCGCACTTGAATATTGGAATGGAAATATTGAATCTGATAATAATAAATCGGAATTGTTTTTCTTTGACAATAAAGAGTAAAACCTTAATGTATGTTTAGATAAAATAGAAGGAAATAAAACAGCAAAAACCTTTAACAAAATCCGGAATTGCTTCAGAATTTGAAAAATTTGAGTTTTTAAGTGAATTAAATGCAAATGAGAAGCTAGAAGATCACTTCGGTAAATTAAATGTCTAATATTGAATCATTTTCCTAGATTATTTGACTTGAGCTATGAAATAACATACATTTCATTTTATCAAAACTTGATAACGGAATTGTTCATCGAAATTATCCATACTCATGAAATTAATCAGGTTTTCCAGCTACATTTGTAATTAGGCATTAATTTCAATTCGTTTATGGATTTCCGAGGTCTTTATTATTTTATATATTTTATTAAAGTCCCATAAAATTTTATAACTTTAAAATTGACCTTCACAGTAAGACAGTTTGAATCGAACTTGGGAGCAAAGATTAAAGTAACCAGTAATATAAAAAATATTATTAGCAATTTGTGAGAATTCTTTTCAAAATCTTTTAAGTTAGTTTCGTTAGAATATTATTCTATTAGTTCAGTGATATCTGATCATGTTTCTTCTATCTTTATTGATATTGTATTAATTTTCTCTTAGATACGAGAATCGATTTCAATAACATAAACATTCGTAATTATCAATTAAAGGAGATTTATAATCGAAATATAAATTAGGTTGTTCACCGATAAATATAAACCAAATACATCCAATATATTCATTGATAGGTATTATAGAATAGAGAGTTCATTTGTGATCACAGAAAACATTGCCTATTCAAGATATACAGGATGTTCATTATTATAATGAATTATTCGTGTTATTGGTTCAGTAGTTAGAATTGTTCTTTGAATATAATGAATACGTTTGATTAATTCTAAACGGAAGTGAAATTATTGCTATGACGATATTATACGATGAGGAAAAATTGTGAAGATTAAGAATATACCCAGTTAAGAATGGAATTGTATTTTGATTTATAGCTACTTCTCTTTTCAACAAATGATAAGAGCTACTAGATTAACATGTTCTTGTCTGCAGTTCAATGTATCGTTGGTGGAATAAATATTGATGGAATACTTCTCATAACAAAACAATAGATCTTTGAAGCTCTTTTCTATAAAAATACTGCAGATTCTTTATGATGTTACAACCATGAGATCGTGTTGTATTAGCTTTCTAAATAGTACCTACGGGGAATATCGGAATTATCAATCAATAAGTTGATGTTGTTTGATGTTTATCACCAATTTTTAACGTCTGATAACTATAATATTGAGCATTATACTTAGTTGGAATGGTTTTTAGTTATTAAATCTTTGGTTATGGATATTTCAAATAAGTCGTCTCACATAAACAAGCATGGTTAATCAATGCTTTTAGAATATTTGGCTTAAGTTAAGAAAAGGAGGCCTTTGACTTACTTTCGCAATAATGAATCTTCGCGCATTAGATAGTTTTATAACTTAATTTTATATATTTTTCATTTATTCGTATAATTCGGTTAATATCTCACTTTTTCTGATGTCGAATAGTCGCAAAATATGTTTTTTTAGAATAAAGTTCCTATTCTAATCACAACACTTTGTTCCATTTAAATTTAAATATTCCTCACAGGAGGCTTGGTGTGTATAAAAATTAAAAATTTTTGTACAAAACTTGAGAAAAATAGAGGAATTTTCAAAAGGAAAATATCTAATTACAATTATTGGATTTTAGTTATTGAAGTTTTCTATTTATTTCAATGGGTCAATTAAAATTTTTCGATGAGACAATTATCCAATTCCAAATTGATCTGTCATTGATATTTTCCATAAATATTTTTCTAATAAATCTATTCCGATTTGGTATTTATAGAACTCTGAAAATGTCATAGTTGGACGGTGGCAGCCTTCATCAATTAATTGTGAGCTAGAGGAAGCAATAAATTATTGTGATAGAGCCAGTTGAATGGGGCGTGGAAAATAAAATATTCATAAAAATCACATTTTTAGAGATCATTAAGGAATATATAATTTCCCGTGTTCTCGGTTTGTGATTTAAGCATACGATTTATTTGGTTATCTTTTCTATTTTATTCGTTCGTATTGTGATTTGGTGATTTAGGTGTTTTTTTTTATCATAACGATCCGTTCGTATGGATGTTGATGTTTCAAATTAAAAAAAGGATTCAATTGATTAGTTTTGAATATTTTTAGGTACTCAACTCGATACTCAGCATGGTGCGACTTTGTCGTATAAGGAAAGAAGACGACTAGCGAAACAACTCATCAAAATTAACGATAAGGATTTCTTTGAAAAATTACAGCGTTTGTTACTGACATCATATCGTAATAAAGAAAAGAGTTTAAGGTTCGATGTTGAAACAATGAAGCTCGATTTTCACATGGGGGAAATATCGGACCATTTGGCATTGATTATCAAGTCAATGGTAGACGAATTCTTCGAAGAGCATCACTCGTCCCAGATAGAAACGGCTTCTGGCCATGGTTTCTGATTTGTTATTGTTATTGTATATAGAGATTATTATTTGATATTAAATATATCGGAGTTTAAATTGTCTTTTGTTTTATTGATTATGATATTTCACTTTGCTTTTATTGCTGCTATTCATGTTTACATCTTTTATCGATTGATTGACAGGAAATTATTTCCTTAATTGTTTGGGTGCGAGTAGGTTTCCTTTTATAAGGAGTTCAAATATTGATGACTTATTGATCTTCAATGAAAATCATCGGTCTCATATAATGTTAAATCGCAAATAGATCTCCTAATAGTTTTGTAATAGCTAAATAATAAAATTAATAATATAATTAATAAAATTTTTGTATTGTAAGAGTTTTTGATTAGAAAATCTTTTGGCTGAAACGGTTGAATGTTGCGAGTCTTTGTTAATTTCAATCCGCCGATTTCCACTCTATTGTACACCTAATACTGATTTATGGAGTTTTAGAATTTATGTTTTTGTCCTGTTTAGTTGTAGAGATGAATTCACCAATTCCTCCACATTAACTTTTGAGCTTGTATTGATTAAAACGGAAATTTTCATTTAACAATTTCCTTTTAAAATTCGATTTTCGAAATTTGTATTTTCTGAATTTTTTCAGCAGTCTGTTATCAATATCAAAACAGAAAAAGCTATATTATCTCCCCAAGTTGTCTTGATCGGGTAATTAGACTTTATGTATAGTAACTTATTTATCTTTTTTTTTATTAAGTTTTAGATATAGATTTTGGATTTTATTAGATAGAAATATGAAAAATGTATTTTGACTTGAAAAAATAATTCGAAATCACACTCAAAACCTACAGACAGGTAGTTTTTTCATAATTTACTAAAAAACAAAGACCAATGTTAAATTAAAATTATTTCCACACCCGAAAAAAGAATCAATAGAAAGTTATAGATAATAAAATACTTTTAGTTACTGATCAATAGTTCACTCGTTATATAATATCAGCTGAGTGTTTTGATCAATGTCTTGTGCATTGATTTTGATTTCTTTAAAATTTTTAAGTTCTTTAGGGTTTTTATTTGAGGTATTTTTTCATTCCTTACTGTCGTTGGTTCATCTAATAGATTGTTGTTTTCTCTTGGCACGTCTCAATTGAAATCTGAGGTTCAATCAGAGATGAAATTGTTGGTGGTGTTTATTACCCGTCGATGTGTACAACTCTTTAGGTCTGATTCCACTGTTTTTGGGAGTAATATCGAGTTGTTTTTGACACGATCAACAATTTTAATAAGTATTACTTCGTCTGCGAATTTCACTTTTACTATAAAGACTTTCTCCTATCCCTTTGTTTCCATGAAACTTTATCAGAAATCTTTAGACTTCAATTATTGAATCTGATAAATTAAGAATAAAAAATTCAAAACCTAATTTATTTTGTCTCGCATTTGTTAAATATCAATTAGATTTCGAGATAAACTTGTATTATAAATTTTTTTAAATTCAAAATTAAAACAAAATTTAAAGATTACTTAAAGAGTTCACCATTCATGTAAATCCCGTCAAAAACTTCTCCATAAAACCATATATCCCTACACATATACCTAACAAAATTTAAAAACGCTGAAAAACTTTTCAGTTTATCTTGTAATAGATCGCATGGAATCTCTTGGGAAGATCTTTTCTTATATATATTGTCTTGATCATTTTTTCACAACAGAGAATACATTGATAAATTTATTAGAAATGTCTCTTAGATTTCATTTTATTGTTTATTATGCTCCATAATTTGAATTTAAAAAGTATTTAGATCAATAGAGAATAGCATGGGATTAACTGAAATCAAAGAATACAGAAACGATAATCAACGCAGTTTATTAAACAATTATATCCCAATGACAACAGGAGCTCATAATCAACAACAATCAATTTTATTTTTAATATATTTATATATATACAATTTCTATAGTATAGTAAATTTTAGAATTTTACTAGAAATTAAATTAATTCACTAAAATTAAAATTAAAATGTTCACAGATACTAATTATCTACATAATAAATATATACACATTTTGTAATGTAGTGATGAAAGGATTATCAAATGCTTATGTTGAGTGAGACGAAATTCTGCAAAATAAAAATTGATTTTTCGACTTGGAATCCTTGTTTTAGCACTTTAAACATTGCATGCCTACACAACCATACAGGGATAGCAACCAACCAATCACCACAGAGGTAGATGGTAAACAACAATTGGGAAAAGAACATAGCCACACAACAACACACTCACATAAGGGATGATCAATCCCACTCACATAAAAACTTAAAAGCCCTATAGGAACATAGAAAAGCAAAGATCGAACCAAAATGTGATACAACATGACACAAAAATTACACCCTGATCTCGAGTATAAATACCGATGTATAAATACCAAACAGATAGTTGGAAACCAGTTATTGGTTATGCTTTTAAGTATAAGGAGTAATAGTATATTTTTGTAAGTCGTACTGATCAATACACAGGTTGGAATAAAGTCTATAACCTTCGAGTTTTGCAGTCAGTTGTTTAAAAGTAGAACCCAACACTGAAAATTATATGAAGCAATAACTAAAATACAAATCATTTTTCCCAATCGACAACTACAGTGGAAATTAATCAAAACAGAAATCACAACGTTATTGAGATCTTTATAAAAGAAATTCATCACAATTCATTAAAACGAAAACAGTTATAAAATACAATTCTAATTCTTTAATAGCGGATTCTAATTAATTTCTTTTAAAAAAAATTGATTTGTATGTCATTTTCATTTTCCAATAATCTTCAACAGTCATTGTTATCATCGGTTTCCTGGATTTGTACTACAATTATCTCTAAATTGTCGATATTCTTCATTTGTACTACAATTGTCTCTAAATTGTCGATATTCTGCATTTGTACTGCAATTGTCTCTTAATTGTCGATATTCTGCATTTGTACTACAATTGTCTCTAAATTGTCAATATTCTGCATTTGTATTGTCATTTGATTTAATGTGCGTTGTATTCTTCCTGATATTTATTTGAAAATCTGTAAATTTTATTTTGATGATAAATTTCAACTCCATTTTCATTATTTAAGGTTTATACAGTCAAAATCTGGTTATTATTATCATGGTTTTAGCGAATTTTCTGTAAAATAATAATTGTAATAATCGTTTAGAAGTAGCCGTAAAAAACAATAATTATAAACATTTTAAGATAAATTATTATTCTCATATCTAAGGTTTCAAGAGATCTAAAGCAATAAATAAATAAAATAAATATGTATCTGATCACCAACCGAAATTGATAATATTGAATATAAAGCGGTCGCGTATAGTGAAGCTAACAAACATCAATCATAAAAGTAAAAGAAATCAATGAATCATCACCAATCTAATTACATGCAAAAAAGTATAAATAGTGAATACGGATTCTGTTAAAAAAGAAAGAAAAAAATATATTATAAAGGGTTCTCATTGTCCGTGCTTTGATCATTCGGATATTTTTCTTTAATGAGAAAAATTTCTATTTCTCAAATAATATCTAAACTTCCAATTCAGTTATTTATAGAACAAGATGATCTTCTTATCACTTTATAAGAAATGCCTTTAAATCAATGCCTTAATAATAATAATAACAATAATAATAATTATTATTATTTTCGATATTTTTATTATAAATAAAGACATTTTTTATTTATAATTTCAAATAATTATATTATCATAATTATCGATATAGTTTTCCGTAATTATATAATGATAATTGTTGATAAAAACATTACATGAAATGATAAACAAAAAACAATAGAAAAGAGATTTATTAAAATGTCTTGCAAATGTCGTGTAGAAATATAAAGAAAATTTATCTGTGGCGCTATCCTATTCACAAATCAATAATATTATACAACGTGTAAAATAATATGTGTAATGTATTAATAATTTATCGGCCATGTCTGTATTTCAATTGTGCCTATATTTGTAGTTCTGAACAATATTTTATTTTGCTATTATTTTATCGTAAATTTATAAAAGTATTAATAATATGTTATCCAATTTGATTATAAATGTATGAAGTAGAAGGAAAGAAATAATATAAGAAAAGAATACCGTAAATGATTGAATGTTATGAAATAACCAATGTTATTTGTTTTATTCTTATTTTACATTGT
Organism: Platydemus manokwari; assembly: GCA_037951405.1. Lineage (NCBI taxonomy): Eukaryota > Metazoa > Platyhelminthes > Tricladida > Geoplanidae > Platydemus > Platydemus manokwari. Next base: position 5,168 of record JBBMOY011806946.1, on the reverse strand, counting down.
TTATTTGATTTATGTTGAAACTTTCCAGTAAGTGACGCGAATAGAAACACCCAAGAATCCCTTAGAAATGAAATACAATGCTAAATAAAATCAATGATGTAGAATAGAACTAAATCAGAAATGAAATTAGAGTAAATAACTCCCAAGTTAATTGCATAGAAATTAGAGCATACCCAACTAGTATTCAAAAACCTATAGGAACAAATTAATCCCGTACGAATAATAAGTATTCGCTTGATTAAAATCATTCTAATCATCGAAATATGAAAGGAACTTTAAATATTCAGGTTTTAATATTGAAACCAAATATTGAAAGAGTATCATCATCAACAATTAAAGCCAACGTGTGCTAAATTAGAAAACTGGAAAAATATGCCCAGTTGTCACGGGCAGAAGAAAATGTAACGAATCCAAACAGCCTCTGGGACATAGTAAGCGTTACTTACTATAAAACCCATATCGCTATATATATCGTCACTCGTATATTTTATATTTATCCAGCCATTGTCATCCTTTCAATTGATTTTAGCCCAATATTACGAAGGACTTATAAATCGCAGATCTGATAAGAAATTGAGTTCCAGTTTTGTATTCCCTATTTTATTTATTAGTTGTGTTGTATTTTGTCATTGATTTCAATAGTTTGTTAATAAGTCTCACAACATTTGTCATTCGATATATCATTTAATTGTCATCTTTCATAATCTTTTTTGGTCTGTTAGCATAATCGAATTCGTGTAAATTCAAGGGACATTGTAGAGACTGATAGAAAAAGATATTGAGTAATAAACATGATTTCTGTCACTTCTATAATCTTCAATTGTGGTGATCGAACAACATAAATAGATCTAATGCACCTGTGTCTTCAACAGAAAGAGACTGATTAAGACGGAAGTAGTATCGAGTAGATCAATGATTGCAATAGACAAATTAAGTGACCAAAATCCAAATGTAGCAATTAGATTAAGGAAAGCCAAATCGAAACGAAATCAATTTTAAGAACCGAAATTCAAGAAATAATTCAAATAAAATAGTAATATAATGTATAGAAAAATCAAGTGTCATGCTAGAAGAATTCAATTTATAAAATAAAATAAGGAAAAAGAAAAGAATTGAAATCGAAAATCAAATCATTTTTCCAGATGAAAAATCATCAAATCAATAAATTTATTTACAAGGAAAGTTATTTAACTAAGTTTGTTTCATTGCCTGGAGACCAGATATCTTGAATTACTGCTATAAAAATAGTCTTCTGAAACGGTTTTTTGCTTTTACATTTCTCTAAGGTCAGAAAGACATTAATAGAAAACACTCATCCAAACACGCGATATTTCTCAAATGATTAATCATTAGATGTTTATATTTAGCTTGATAAACTATTCAACTTCAACGACAGTCAATTATCGTATTATAGTTATTTATATTATAACAAGAACCAGAAATAATCCAAAAGCCTTCATCATAAGCGGATTGGAGTAATAATCAAGATAATTAACAAGTTATTATTTAGAATAAATTCAGTCAGAAAGCAAAGACTCTTTTTCAATTTGAGTTCCATGGTTTATTATCAAATCTGAACGTGTTTCAATTGTTGAATAGGTCACAAAAGCAACCAAAATATTCATAGTAACCATGGAAATAATCCTCATGGATTCGATGAGCGCAAGTGACAATATCCAATCAGATTATTCCTATATATTTAGAATTCAATAATCGACTGGTTTATACCAAGAACTGGCAACAAACATCGAGATTCACCAATGGCATGAGAGATGTAAGAGAAATAATTAACAGATCGACGTGTGAATGAATCTATCGAAATAAAAGTGAAATTCTGAGACCTATAAAGGAGTTGGATTTCACGAATATATTGAGCACTAAGATAAAAATTTATAAATCGATTCATTGAATTAGATCAACAAAAAATCTAGAATGAAAATCCAACATATCTCACTAACTTATAAAACATAAATAGAACCGATTCTCGACAAATTCTGTTTTATCTTCATACATTTTTGGTATTGATCCCTCAGTAAATTATGAATCGATTTATTCTACGAATTTCGTTTCGAGTTTCTCAAACGCAAAATTTTCGATTGATTTATATTTTATCCAAGCCTAATATCGCGAAATTCTTAATAGTAGTGATAAATTATATTTATCATTAAGGTTTTATTTATTTTTAGACTGAAACATTTTTTCCTGTATTGTCTTGATTGAATTTATTTTACTTCGATGTATATTATTGACAACAAAAAAATTGAAGGGTGCAATCTGTATTTTCGCTAACACTGACTAATCAGCACAATAAAGCGCCTCTAAAACTCTGATAAACATTTCAAAAATTACAAAAAAAACTTGGTTTCCAACTGGCAGTTGGCCATCTTTACATCGGTAATTATACTTGAGATTTGTGTGTAATTTTTGTAGCACTTTTGTAACATATTTTGATTTGATCTTTAATTTCTCAAGTTTCTATTGACCTCGTTGATTTTTGTATATTCGGGATTGGCCAATCTCTATGTGTGTGTTTCCGTATGGCTACTTTTCTTTTTCATATTATCATTTTCCATATAATTTATCCGTGATTAGTTGATTTCCATACCTGTATGATTGTGTGGATATGTAAATGCTTAAGGATTCAAAGGTGTAAAATCGTTATACTTTTCACTTTTACTCAATAATGTCGTCATAAATTGGTTTACTCAAGCTGAAAACAATTTTTCATAAATAACTTTTGACAAAAAATCCAATAAGTTTCCTTCTCCATCAAGCTCTGAAATGATATTTTAAATTGTTTTACAACAAAAAATTCAGTATTTTAATTTAGCGGTATTTTGTATAATAAACCTTTATTATTACCTTCTTAATAAAAAATATTAATGATTATTATTAAAATAATTTTGCAGATCTATTTTTGTCATTGAGAACAACTTGTTTAATATTATTATTAAAGTATAATCTATCTATTGATTCAAATAATTGTTTTGTCACCTTAATGCGCATCATTCAGAGATCATTCACCATAATGGATCTTCTTCACACTCAGTAAACATTAAATAACAGCAGAAAATAATATCTCATAAAGAATATATGCTAGATAATGTAATACATTGGATCAGTATCAGTAGTGTGGAGTTTTGTGTTGTTTTGTGATAATTTCAGTAAATACATAAATGATTAATAATACGTTTATCATTTATCACGCATCATCTATTTATGATATCACGTAATAACTAATATATGAAATCATCCGAATTGGATTATCACATCATTTTAGACTTTAACAGAATACATATCAGAAATCTTTGATAATTATTCACAATAATTATTCGTAGAAATATTTCTTACGAATAATCCTAGTCGATATCTTAGAAATCCATAAAATATTACTTAAGAATATTTTCTGTTAATTATTTTTAAATAATTTTATCGATAAATTATGAAATCTCAAATTTTAGTCTGCCATATCTTGGAATCGAATTTTTTAGACTCCATTATGAAACTTTGAAGACAAAATTAGCGATAAATTTTTTTAAAATAAATATTTAAGTATTCTTAATATAAATATATAATCACTCGTCGATAAGTAAAACAAAATTTTAAATTTCAAATATTTGCTTGACATATATCCATAATTATCAATATTTTTAAAAAAAAATTAATGATATAAATCGTATAATTTTTCATTAAAATCATAAAATTCAAGTTTATCATTAAGGTTGATAATTTCAGAGAATAATGGATAATTTATTCTAATGTTTTATTTATTTCTTTATAGCTACTCGTGCATTGTAAGTGCTATCGAATAAGATACAGTCCAGAAATAGTGGTATATGCCCCATTAAGTCTTTAATTTTAAACTTATAAACCTAGGTAACTGTAAATAAAAGTCTTGCTCATATGGTTAACCCAAAAATATGTAACCACAATGTGTCTCTAAAAGGTTAATCTTATAAGGTCATTTGTTATGAATACAAACAATACTGCTGTGAAGTACAGAGTTGACACCAATCTTAAAAGCAACAAAAAATAATATATTGAATTGTCTAATTATTATTTAGATAATTTATTATCAGTACAAAATTATCTGAACTGAATTTATGGGCTAAATATCCTATCAGTAATCTTTACAAACCAAGGGAATTTAAGTTGTACTAAAAAATAAACAATTTTATAGGTGACTAATTGTTTGAATAAACTTTAAAAAACGAGGGAAATTTTAATTATTAAGTATGCATATAATTTAATTTAACTATTATTAATATTTTCATCCAATAAAATTCCATCAAATAAATTTAATTAAAAAATTGCATATCATGAATTGCTATTAAGAAAATTATTACATAAAATATTTTCAGCAATTATGAGCTTATATTTAAAATTTGAAAACGAAATCAAGATTAAGGGTGGTGCAATGAAAGCAGTGGCTTACACCAATGGCAGGGTTTATTTAAAAATACTGTCTTCTTTGTAAATTGTTAACTGAAATAAGATTTAAACTAAGATAAAGTCGGAAAAGATTACTTTTTAAATTACTGTTAACTCGCTTAATTTGTATTTGGAGTATGCTTTCTCATTGTCAATATTAATAAATATTATATCATTTATACTGAAATCAAAAGACGAGACTAACCACTCATCGAATAAACCTATATAAGTCAAAAATATTATATTTAAATAAGAATTATTGTTACTAGTCGAATTGATATTCCCAGGCATTCATGAATAGCAAATCATCAGAAGAAAATATTAAATAGAAAGTCTGATGGACAATTTCGTACAATTTCTCTAAAAAATATAAATAATATTTAAATGGTAAAATTTATTTAACAAAATATTATTAAAATAGATAAAAATTATCGATGACGAAAGTTAGGTTAATCGGATAATAGTTTTACGGAGATTTTATCTCTTCTGGAATTAAGCTTGTTGACAGTTGCTAGAAGGTTATAATGCCTATGTGAGATATAATAATAGTTCCATCCATCTTTCTTGAGCTTCAGTTTAAATTGTGAATACATAATCTGATATCGTTCTTTAGCTTGAAAATCATGATAAGATCAAAATATTTTTCAAAATAATATAGAAATACTAATAAAATTTATCACATATTTTATTTTGTAAGTCTTTATTTTTAATTTATTTCTCCAAAAAGTAAATAAATA
>JBBMOY011805835.1:0-13183 GCA_037951405.1 Platydemus manokwari | reverse complement strand
GTATGTATATTGATTCCATCCATGATTTAGAATCGCTTGTGGAACCAATTTCTCGATTTTTGGATCAGAAAATGGAATAATCATGACATGTGGTAGTGGTGTCAGTGGATCCTTGGGACATGGTGATTTCAAAGATGTTCTCAAACCGAAATTGATTGAGAGCCTTTTGACTGTCGATATTGTAAGAGTTAATCTCAAAATTACTGTTCATTTATTGTAGCACGGGAAAATATCCTATTTTAATTGAAAGAATATTAGTATATATTCATTTTCTCATAGGTTTGTATCAGCTCAATCAAAAGTCATGTTGTCGTTGTAAATTCTGATGGAATTATTTATGCCTGGGGGAGCAATAACAATGGTCAATTAGGATTGGATAGTTCAAATTTGTTTTGTTCACCTCAACAAATCCATTTGAAAGAGCCAGGTCTCATTAGAAATGCCTTCACCGCTGAAGATGCTACAATGTTGCTGACAGATACTGGTGCATTATTGGCTTCTGGCAGTAACTATGGTATTTAATAAGAATTATTATCAATTTAATTTTCCTAAACAATTTAAACGAGTTGATATCATAAATAAAAATCGATAATACCAGTACTGTATGATAATAATAGCTTAGCTTGACAGAATTTGCTGATGGACTTTTGTATGACATGTGTAAAGGCTGTGATTACACGCTGATTAAACCACTAGTAGTCAATATACCTCATCAGTATCAAAGAGATTCATGAATCTCATTCCCTTTATCCGGTCACTTGGTTCTTGGCACTCTAAATGCCGAAATGAGTTTTTGGGTTAAAACCCTTTCTTGCTTATAAGTAAAAATAAATAAAAAACCACACATATTCCTCTATTTTGATGCTACTTTCCAGAATTTTTACTGTTTCACTGCATTCAGGTAACAAGCTTGGTCTGAACGCTCGATTGGGATTTCTGATGAGTATGAAAACGCTAGCACAACAACCAGTGGTAAATGGTGTTCATGAATTCACACATGTCAGAGCCCTAATGCACCAGAGAGTCAACCAAGTCAGTATGGGTGGCAATCATACTATCGTAACGTGTGAATCTGGCAAAGTGATTTCCTTTGGTTTGAACAGTAGTGGTGAACTTGGTCATGGGAATTGCAAAAACATTTCGATACCTTGTGAGGTCAAAATTATGAAGAAACATAAAATAACGGTAAAGTTTATTTGGTACACTTTCTAATAATTCGAAATATTTTGTGAAATATCTTGATATTTTGGTGCAATTCAATGGTTGATAATGTAACAGAATTGTTTATTGGTAGATATTCTGGACGTTTGTGATATGATTGTATTCTGGGAAAACATCTCATCAAAGATAGAACATTAAATCCATAAAGTGTGGATATCCTTTCAGGTTAAAATGAACCATTGGACATTTTACCTATGACATTTCATCGACTTTCTGTGATTTATTTTGTGATATGATTTGCAACATAACATCACAAACTCTTTTAAAATAAAAAAATAATATTGAGGAACTGGTATAAAAACTAATATTTTAAGGATGGACGGATGCATGATTGATATTACAGAATATAGGTTGATTAATATAAGGTTATTCCTTACAAGGAAAATTGTTTCGAAACATTTATCGAGTATTTATTCTTTGATATCTTCAAGAGATAAATCTTGAATGTGGAAATTTAAGTAGTTTCAGAATTGTGTTGGTAAGATCTATTTGAAAATTCGATGAATATCAAATATATATTTAGATAAATTCACAATCTTATTTTAAAACTTTAATTTCGTTTCATATAACTCAAATAATGGCTATTTACAATTTTGTATCTCATTAAGATAGCAGTCCAATTAATGATTCCTCAATTTATAAAATATCAACATGTTCAATACATGTGCTATCATGGGCTAGATAAAACAAATATGTTACATAATAAACTTAAAAATTACATCAGAATGTGATCATAATAATTCAAATATGGCAAATTTAGTCTTTTGGTTTTAAATATTATTTTGTTTGTAAAGTGATATAGATAGATAATGATATCAATGTTCTGCAGTATTGTGGACAATATATGGTGATGTAAAATATATATGAGTTGGAATAAAATCCGTGAAATCCTGTCATTTAGAAAGTTGCTTGTGGATCTAATTTTTCTGTGGCTTGTGTCAATTTCAATTCTCTATATTTTTGGGGCCGTAAACAAATATCAGATTCACGATCAGTTTCAGTGACCAGTGATGAAACCATAAAGAATAATTTATTAAACAATGATGGCACCGATAAGCATTTTCATGATAATGTTAATCTGAATTGTGTTTTACCATCAGGTAAAATTATGATTTTTTATTTGATAATTATTTTGATTCTCTAATGTTTTTTTTCTTCTAAATTATTGATCGTATTTCTCAGGAAGCTTGAAATATATTAAAAACATTTAAGCTTCCCATACTAGTAATTTTAATTGTTAATTTGTTTTAAAAATTTTTGACCTTTTTAAATTTTAAGATTTTTAATTAAGGGTTTTAATTTAGTTATGTTTCTTTTTAATTATCTCATATTTTCAGTTGAATAACGAATATAACGAAAATGACTAGAAACTATTAATAACAATCGAGTCTTTTAATTATAAAAGATTTATCTTTGAGATTTCTTTAAATTATTCGGACTTTTATGAGTAATCTGTACCATGGTGCTAGTGACAATATTTATTGATATGTTCACTAATAAAAAATATTTCACAATAATAAAATTTGTTTCCCTAACAAACCGATCAATGACTTTTTATCTCCCGTGACAGTGTTTAATTGAAGACTTCTCTTGCTAGTGAGTAAAACAGTATCAGAAAATTTTGAAAGCGACTGATGATTACTCATTGAGAAGATTTGATATCAGTGATTATTCTGACAAGCTAAATTTTTGGAATCTTAACTTACCAAAGTTAAAAATAAAATCCAATGTTTTATGAATAAATATTATTATTATACTATGACACCAGGAACAATATTTATCACTATTCTCACGAATAATAACGAGCCGATATACTAAAAACTTTATTTTATCAATTAAAATAGCAAATATTAAATTCTATAAAATAAATTGATATATAATGAACTCAAAATTACCTCACCTTATCACATATAATTGTATTATTTGTTTCTGATATTATGAAATACTTTTCAAATTATATTTGCATTTTTATCAGCCTCACTTCCACAATTTCATCATTCATCTCATTTACTGGATGAACTCCACGATGAAACCAATCACAGGACAAAGATTTATACCACACCAGTTCTCATTTTACAGTGGGCTTTTAATGATAATTTGTTTTTATAATATCTATATCTAGTTTGAAAAATCCCGACAATGATTGTGTCAACAGAGAATTGATTTGCTTGTCAAATTGTATAACATATCAAGATCACAGTCTTTTAGTTCAAATAGAGACTACAGCCCCTCCACCGAAACGACGAAGGAGATCCAAAACAGTGGCAGGGTTACTTTAAATAAATAATTCTTAAAATATTTCTGTTGAGATATGTATGGTAGAATTCAGAAAATTCTCTGATCAAACATGAATATTGTAACGAATAACATTTCTCATCATTTATTATTTCAGAAGAAAGAAAACTGATTCGTCAAAGTTGAATAATTTGCGTGGTTCTTCGAGACGAATCGATTCGTCGATCAATATTGATGGTGTATCTGGAAATATTGGAGACATCGATGAAAAAGTTTCCGAAACCGATACAGTTGGACTCCATTGTGTCATGATATATTGGTCATTTAGTTAATTATATCGATTTAGATACCAACTTGGATAAAAAATGAATTGATCGATGCTGTGAATGATGTCGACAATTCCAATGTCAATTCATGTGGTTCGGAAACTGAATTGATGAAATGCTCACCTAGATTGATTACTTTTAAAAATAACACATCCAAGAACTCATTGCGCATATATTCGACGAGTGATCAGACATCTTTCAGTAGTTCCAAATGTAATTGTGTGAGTCCAATCTAATAATTGAATAGCCTTGTTTCCTCTACTTCCGAATGTCAACACAACTAAATCAGCCATTATTCATATCATTTATATTTCTTACGTTATACTTATTACTTGTGTCATTTCTTATATTATTCATCAAATTTCCGAAACGATGATGAATAAATTATGAATTTTCATTTTCGATTTTCAATTTACCAAAAAAAGTTTTTTTATTAGTGAATGAATAATATTTCGACTGATTCGTTTGTCGATATATCGAAATATTTTCTACTATCCAATGGAACCGAAGAATGGAAGTTCTTTGACAAGCGTAAAGCTCATTTCAACAGATTAAGTTGTGGATAAATAAATCTCCTTTAGGAAAATGCATTCAGATAATGTAATAAATAAAAAAATTCTTTACCTATTGATTTTCAGTGGTCTTTAACTAAACTTTGCTAATATCTTGATTTTTCCTGGAACATAACAAGCGATAATTAGCAAGTTTGACTGTATACTACACACCATGAATTAAAACTTTGAAATTAAATATTATAATTGATATTAAGATGGATTTTCATTTCAAATCTATATATGGACTTTTGTTTTAAAGTAAAATATAAATAAAAAATTATTTTTGATTACAAATTAGGAATGTAATTAATTTGTTTTTAATATCAGAAATCATCATCAGATTCATTAGATACGATTTCTTTACCAACTTACAAGGATGGGGACAACTTAATTAATACATTTAAACAACCTCTGTCGAGTTTGATCACGAAAAGCGGTCGGGAAAGACATCTTGAAGAACAATTGGTCAATTTGCAGGAACAATTGAAATGTCAGCAACATCAACTTGTTCAGAGCAACTTGGTGATCGATCATTTGCAGGTGTGTTATTTTGTAGGTTTATGGTGGTGATTAAGTCGAAAATATTATCACTATAGAATTTTTATATTTATATTTTTAGAAATAAAATGTTTCGATTATTTATACAAAATGATTTGTTTAGTTGTGTTTGTTTAGTGATGTTTATTAAAACAAACTATAGCATATAAAGTTAAATTCTTTGAACATCAAAATATATTGAGCATTAATAGCAATAATAATAATAATTGTTTTTGATAATTCCAGAAAGAAATTCAAAGATTGCAACCCGTTAACGGAATCACCAATAAGATCGACAAGAAAGTCGTATCTAGTTCTATCTGTATCATTCAATAATAATCATCGAAGCCTTATTATTTTTCCATTTAATATTTATTATGCTTTCAATTGTTTGTCGGGTTTATATTTTCAAATTACATGTTTTGAACATTTTAATCCGCTTGATTTGATTTTGAGTTTTTGAGTTTCAATTCACAGCAACACATATTGTAAAGTTTATAACAAAAAAGTTAATTTAAAAAATATTTTAGAAATTTTAGAGTTTTCGTTGAAAATCAAAGTTTACCGGTGTCTCGAGAAAAAGACAATACATGACCGAGTGACATTTAAAAATTATTAGTAATTCATAAAATTGGTTTTAATATATGGTGGCGAAAATACTAAAAATAAGAATCTAAAAATCCTGACCAGCTAAAGACTATAAATAATTCATTCTATCAGATAAATAAGACTTCACAATACTGTTACAATAATTTCAATGACATTGGAAACTAAGCTGTGATTTTGATTGATGATTGTGACTCAGTGAGGTAACATACATAATTAACTCTATCCAAAATGAATAAGAGATAAATTTTATCATAAATATTAAATTATGGAATTGTTGGGGAGACAAATAAATCAAACAAATTGTAACAATATAATATTGACAATAACCGTGTAGTTGTATTGATGCATATTTAGTAACATAACAATTGTATCGATATTCGCATGAATTAATGCCATTTTATTTTTAGACAATTTATCTTAAATAAAATTGCTTTTGGTTGATTAAAGAAAATGTATCAATTTATTTTGTAACAAAGTCCTGACGAATTCTTAATAATTAATTATTTATAAAGAAATAATAATTATTATATGTTTGAGATACGGTTAAAAATATATTTATATTTTGAAATATAAGAATTGATATTTAATTAAATAAATTGACAATTAAAGTGGCTATCAAAATCTATTTTCCAAAACAATTCTGAAATATTTCTTATAAGATTCTGAATGAGTAAAGAAAAATAAAACCCGCAGGGAATAAGTTTAATTGTAAAGATTAAAAATTTTATGCGTGACGATAAAACATTGTTCACGAAAACTATATAAGGGGGTTTAAAATACCAGAATCCGAACACATAGAAATTGCGAATATGACTAGAATTACGGAAACCCTGTATTATTTGAATTAGAAGGGCCATTACTGTACAGATGTATATCGGTAATCTATTGTCAATCAACCTGAGTCCAATTATTGTATAAAATATGATCGTATCTATCGTTTATTGTCTTATTATCGAGCTGTGTCTCAGACACCCTTCTGACGGTAATTTGGTTTTACTCCAAAGCGTGGAGTGTATTAACCGTAACTTATTCCAGAATTTATTAGGACAAATCGTTTGAGTGTACTTTTTATTTGGTGTCTTAATTGTAGTGTCAATAAATATTCAGTGAAGCAAAAGCCTATTCATTGTCTGAGAATTGTATAATATTAAAGGGTTAACCATAAAATTGTTGCCATTCATATTATCATCATATAATATTGAGTGTGGGGCGAAAACAGAAAGCAACATAAGCTTTCGAATTGTTCCTTGGTTTGGTTAAAACCACGTGAGGTTGATAAGACGACATTGAAATTCCATAATAGAAATAATACAATCGGAGATTGATAAGTTAAACAAAAAACGACAAACCCGAAACACATCAAAATACATGGTTAATCTAAGTTTAGATTTAAAGACCATATTTATTTACAAATATTTGAGATTGTTCAATATTTTGGTCGATTCCTTTGGTTAAGTAATTGAATTGATTTCGACATGATTTTGAGAAACATGCTCATGTCTTTTATATTTCCAAAACATGAATATGTGATACAAAATTTCTAATCAGGAAATTATGTAATAGAACACCATTCAACAAGTATCTTATATGTATCCACTTTTCTGAATGAATTTTATTTATAAATTCCATTGTATAAAATGTTTTTAACTGTAAGCATTTTTTTATTGACAGGCTTTAAAGAAGAAACTATTCAGACATGGTGTTTAACTCTAAATTTATTATTTTCGGTTTTATCTAATTATCTGATATTGTATTCACTAATTTTAATGCTATTTCGAAATTAAGTTACTTTGATATATAATGAATTTTTATTAATATTTTATTGATTTGAGATCTATACCAATGTACACTCATTATGCAACAAAAAACTTCTCAAATTCTCCCTTGAGTTTCGTATAAATATTGAAAAATATCTTTCTAAAACAAAAATTTCATAAAAATTTGTATCCATTGAATCCATTAATGTGATTATGAATCTTATGATGGTTTCGTTCAATTGTCCTAATATTCCAAATTATTCGTTTGAATTCAATATTAAGAACTCCAAATAAGGCATTATAATAATATACGATATTGTTGTACTGGTAAGTGGTGGAATAACATTTAGCACGACTATTAACTTAATTAGAGAGTATGTTAAAAATGTCAGAACCAAAGACTCAAGAAACATTGGAAAACTTCAGGATTTATCATCGTCTGTAGCACATAACATCATTATCCATCCCCTAACAAAAGGCTTCGCTAAGTAAAAGAATAAATTAGGAAGTTTTATGATTGAGTAGCTTCGAACAATCACTTTTTTCTGAATACTTACTACAAAATCATTGATCAATAGTCCATTATTTGAGATAGGATAAACAAATACAGAAAATACAATCTTCTCCTGATATATTAAATTTATCGACATTTACATTTCATATTTTAAAAACATTATTCCCTGTTTTGAAATCTTCATCTTCCACAATCCGAAGTTATGAAATTTCGACGACAAAATTTTCAAACAAGAAATTTAGAAAATAATTAACGTTAGATATTTTTGAAAAACAAAATCAATTTTCAAATTGACTTTCCGATATTGAACTCAACAAGATTGTTGGAAATACTTAAGAATTTCTCTGTCTAAATTGGCAGATCAGATTTATTTAAAAATAAAAATTCAATCAAAAGTTGACAACAAAAAAATATGGTATGTGAATTGATAAATGAATCTCGTTACAATACGAATTTAGAGAGAAGTTATTTGCATTAATGTTGGTCAAGCCGGTATACAGATGGCCAACGCAGCTTGGGAATTATTTTGTATTGAACATGGTATCGAAGCAAACGGTAAACTTCGTGAAACTGAAAGATTTGAGCATAATATTGGTTTTCATACGTTCTTTCAAGAAGTACCAAGTGGGAATTATGTTCCACGTGCTATAAATATAGATTTGGAACCAACTGTTATAGGTAATTTATGGGTTCTTTAGTGGATTATTTTCTAGCATACGATTTTATTATTTAATAAAAAATTAATATTACAGAAAATACTCTAAATAATTTTTTAAGAAAGTCTTATTCCATTTAATTCACTATTCATCATCTAAAGGTTTTACTGTGTGTTAGGCTACTTATTTTTTAAACTCATAAGCTTGCCAATTGAATTGAATATGGTCACCTACCCGTGTTTCAAAAAGTTTTTATTTTTTAAAATATCAATGTATTATTTATCACAAGCTAACTAATTCAGACGATGATTTAATATTAAGAATATTGTAAATTCAATTCGACAGGTGCATTGGTTGAAATTTTTATTAAAATACAAAGGAAGTATTATGTTATTTATGTCATCATTAATCTTATATGATCACTAAAATAGTAGTAAATTTGTAAAAATAATGCATTGTTTTGTCAAATAAACAACAAATTAAGATTCAAAAATTCTATATTGAATGATACTTTTATATGCTAGATTCTCTATATGCCGATATTTAGCTCAATTTTGAAATTAAAATGTAAAACATTCTTTCATATGGCATTTTTAAAAAGTTTTGATAAAAACTCACTTTAAAAATCCTCCTCAAACATCAAATGCAGTTACTAGCAAAGACAATACTTGAGAAATTCTCAGAGAGAATCTAAGAGCCATTACTGCAATTTAAAGAAACAAACCGACGTTCAATTTGATAATGTTTTGATGCTAAGCAAAATCTTTGATGATAACGACTATCAACTAAACAGGGAAAAGATATGAAGCAAACATGTGATATTTACAAAATTCGGATACTAATACAGTTAAGAGCTCTTGCGAGGAATAATTGGATTTTTAATTTATTTTTCAAAAATACATCATATTAAATATTATTTAATTTAAAAAGTGTTTTTTATGAATCTTTATAACAAGTCTTTTTGAAAAAAACAATTTTTAATAAATTTGAAATGCATCTTTGGATTTACCATGGCATTTATAGTTATTTGAAATTTTTTTATTGAAAAGAACTTACTGAACGAATGGGCTAATTAAAAAAGAAATCTAAATTATAATAAGTCAATGATGAATTATAATATTTTTGAAATTGAAAATGTATTAAATAATAATAATAATTCTCATGATGGTCATAACCAGTCATCCTTCGTTTTATCCAAATTTTTATATTTACCCATTAAATTTATTTATAGATGAAATTCGAACAGCTAACTATCGTCATTTATGGCATCCAGATTATCTCATCAATTGCTGTGAAGATGCAGCTAATAATTTTGCTCGTGGCCATTTTACAGTTGGAAAGAATGTTATTGAGAGATTCCTAGATCAATTGAGAAAATGTGTTCATGCATGCCAGGCTGCACAAGGATTCATAGTACTCAATAGTTATGGAGGAGGCACTGGATCTGGTTTGTCAGCATTGATTTTTGAACATTTGGATATCGAGTATTCGAAGAGTGCTAAATTTCAGCAATGTATTTATCCAGCACCCCAATTAGCAACTGCAATTGTTGAGCCATACAATGCATTGTTATCTGCCTCTAAATCAATCGAACACACTGACGTTGTTATGCTTATTGATAATGAAGCTTTGTTCGATATTTGTACGAGACAATTAAGTATTCCTCGACCAGTTTATAACAATCTAAATCGACTTTTGGCACAGATTTTTAGTGCAATGACGGTGTCAATCAGATTTGGATCGTCTTTGAATCATGATCTTTTGCAATTACAAACGAATTTAGTTCCGTATCCAAGGATTCATTTTCCCGCTGTAAATTACGCTCCAATTCTTGATCCTCATCGAGCAAATCATGAAAAAATGAGCATAACAGAGCTTACTCGTGAGCTTTTCGAATCATCTAACCAGCTGATAAAGTGCGATTTAAGGCTTGGAAAGTATATGTCGTGCTGTATTCAATATCGTGGATTAATAACTCCAAGGCAGGTCAATCTGGGAGTTTATGAGGTTAAAAGAAGAACAGACATATCTTTCGTTGATTGGTGTCCTACTGGTTTTAAATTAGGTATCAGTCCCATGCCACCAACAATTGTCCCAGGATCAGAGATAGCGCCTACGGAACGAAATTGTACAATGTTTTGTAATACGACTGCTGTGGCTCAAGTTTGGCAACGACTAGATAAGAAATTTGATCTTTTATTCAATAAACGAGCCTTTGTTCATTGGTATGTTGGTGAAGGAATGGAAGAAGGTGAATTCGTTGAAGCTCGAGATGATCTGATAAAGTTGGAAATGGATTATGAAGAAGTTGGAACACCTTCAGATGAAGACGTCCGCATGCCAACCAAAGTTATAAGCCAACAGAGTAAGCAATACAGCTCTGAAGAAGCACCAAAGTCCAAAAAGGAGGAATTACGCAAAGTATCTCGTGAAGTAAATTCTTCTTCAGTTTACAATGATAAATCGGTAACCAGTCAACAAAAATCTGTTGCTAAAACAGATCAACCCATGTCGAAAATGAAGTCGAAATCCAAATCAAGATCAGTCGATAACGTCGAACCAGGGGATAACACAATTGTTGAAGGAGTAAATGCTGATCTTAATGATAATTATCACCTTCAATATAAACGAAGAAGTTACTTTTGAATTTAAGTATTCAAAAAATTATTACGACTGGAGTAATCTAACGTTTGCTATACAACTTAACGTTACCTGATTTCATGCATTATTTTTAATACCATGTAAAATAATCTTGACAAGAGACTTATTGTCAAATAAATGAATAATTTAATGCTTATTTTATAATTCAATGATTAAAAATACTAAAGAAAAACTAATGGAAAATCAGTAAACCTTCATTTTTATAAATATATTGAAATAAGCTTTATTATTATCATCAAGATTAATCTCGAATAGTACCCGTTTCAATAGAAATTATTATTAAGAAAGTTCAAACGGAATATTATTAAGTAAGATAATTCAGTCAAGACTATAAGAAATAATATAGCTTAGTTAACTTTTTATTTTTTCCAAGCTAACAACTTTATAATAAAGCTACCGAAATTGATAATTGTCATTGAAGTAAATATGTGCATTTATAGGGGTACAATAATCCGAGAAGGGTTCTACTGAAGACAAAAATCTGAGAATTAATGTGTTAAAAGTAACAGTTTGTTGTATAAAGTTGATAATAATAATTATTATTATTCATGAACAATTACATTTTATGTAATTCTTGAAAGTTTGTGAAAAGAAATAAAATACCACGAAATTATTATATTGAAATTAAACCCGAAATAATAACACACATACTGAAAGAATTCAGCATTTATATTAACAAGTAGAAACCATTAGAAATTAAATCAACTTAAAACAAGCTTTAATGAAATAACATTAACAAGTAGATAGTCACATATTATCGCGCTTCATAAGCAGTGTTAATCAATAAAATAATTATGGTATTTAAATGATACGTATAAAAAACAAATTTTATCATAGAGAATTTCTTTCTGCCATAATAAATTCCGGCATTAAATAAATAAAAGCTGAGAATTTCTACTAGTGACTCATAAGGTAATAGTCACAATTATTGGGGACACTTGCACAATCACAGTTACACAATTAGGTGATATAATAAAGGTAAGGCACAATATTGAGTGACACAAGACCATAATTATACCCTAGCTATATAAGAGAACATGAAGATACTGGCAGGAAAGCATCCAGTAAATTTATTTAAATATATATGAAACTTTTAAGGGGTTGATTTTTGTCGAATCGCTTTTCATTCCCTTTATAAGTATAATTTGAATATATTTTTATGTTGTATTGTTACGTAAGTACAAGTATTAGATTTCTTGAAAGAGATTAGTTTTGTAATCAAACTTTGAATTTAAATTAGAATATATAGAACTCGTTCTATTGGATTAATGGCCAATAGTGAATAACAATATAAACCATTGAACACTGTTCTTCTTCTTTGGAGAAAATAGTTTTCACCAACGACTTTCTGTCTTGTATGATTTTGATTTATGCATCCTAAATATGTACTGTATTTGATATCTGTGTTTTCAAAAGCTAAGAGATCAGATACATTTATAGTTTTTTCTGAATTTTCTTTGACTGATAGGATGCTGATAAGTTATGGTTGGCAATGTATTTCATATTCTAAAATGTTCCGTTGACATTTGAATATTTATCGTTGTCTTCAACAGATCCGTGGATAATAATTTTAACATAAATCTACTCGCTTGATGAAGAATTCATAGAAAAATGTAAAGCTGAAGGTTAATATAAAAATATTCCTAAAGCTAACCCATGTGTTTTTTAAAATAATCTAATTAAAATAAAGATTACACAAATATCTCAACTGAAATCATTTTATAATTGAAATCATACCCTTCACCATCTACTGATAGTGCTCCATTTGTCCGTAATCAATGTTTATGTAAATATTTCTTCTCAAACATTTATACTTCTCAATTAAAATCAAAGACAATTTCTGAAATGAAATAATGAGGGAATTTTAATAAATAGTGGAATAAAATAATATAATAATAATAAGTGTATCACAAGAAATTCATTTAGAACACGAATTAATGAACATATTGCAAATATTCATTTACAAAATATGCTCAAATGTATTTTATAAAAATCTAAAATAATTTTTTAAGTTTTTTTTTCAAACAATCTTGCTGAATGAATATAATTTATAATTATAATGCATTATTGTTAAAATAAATTATGATAAGATTACTTACAAGTAAAACTATTG
>JBBMOY011804725.1:0-13192 GCA_037951405.1 Platydemus manokwari | reverse complement strand
TGCAGGGTTGTTATCATTCTTCCTGGTGTTTTCTCTTCATTTAAAATATTAATTACTTCCTTAGCTGTTTCCTTATCCGATATTTTATTACTTATTTGATTTATGTCTTCTCTGTATTTACTCGTACAGTGGTCTAATGCCTTTATTTGCAATCTTTCATTTTTATCTAAAGCGCTGGCTTCGTCACTAAGTGCTTATAAACACTGTTTAATGTTTTCCTTTGCTTCTTCCTTTTGATTGAATTCTTTAATTGCCTGTGCGTGTGCTTGTTTTTTCTCTAAATCGCGGATTTCGTCACTAAGTGCTTGTGTTTTATATTTGATTCTCCATTTTGCTTTTTCCTCCTGGTCAGAATCTTTAAGTGGTATGTCTTTCGCATTAGATTTTATGGGATCATCATTATTTGAAATTTCATTCCAATCAGACGTTATGGGATCATTTTTATTTATGATTTTATTTTTAATTTTATTCTTAACGCCTGGTGGTCTTCCTCTCGTTTTTCTAGTAGTTGTTTCTTGATCTTTTAAACCTATACTATTCCTTATTTCTTCTTCTATCTCAATTCTTTTCCCTAACTCATTTTCTTTGTCCTCTTGTTTTTCTTCTACATTTTGTTCTTCTTGTATTTCTAATTATCCATTATCATCATAATTGAACGTCGTTAATTGATTTATTGGTTCATTTATCGCTTGAAACGCTCTTGACGTTGATGGTATGTATTCTTCACTTATCATATTTCCGTAATTATCATATGGGACTTGTGGTACGTATCCATAATTTTTTTGTGGTTGATATTCAGGTGGAAATATTGGTTGATGTATATGTTCCTCATCAAATATTATTTCTTCTTCTACTTTATTTTCCTCTTCCTCATTATTGTTTGCTTCTGGTGTGGTCAGACTTATTTCTTCTCTGTCTGGGTAAAGTACTTTCTTAATTTCTATGTTATTTCCTTCATTATTGCTTTGGCTTCCAAAACATGGATTGTGATATTCTCCTTGTAAACATCCCATACAATTTCCTAATTCATCTTGTTGTGCCCTTATTTGTTTATTCACCTTATATGTTTCTGGTGATTCTATTAATTTCATGAAATCCTTTCCTGATGATTCTGTGTCTTCTTCATTTTAAATTTCCTTTTTCTTCTTTGTCTTCTTTGACATTTCTTTCTTATCATCATTGTCTTTATAATCTCCACTTATTTCTTTATTTGTTATTTCATCCAGATCCACTGATCATTGTTTAATAACTTTCCTTTCTTTGCTTTTTCTTCTACATTTCACCATTCTTATCTTTTTTGACTCCTTATTCCCTTTTGCTATTCTTGTCATTACTATTACTTCTACGGTGTTTATTTCATCATCTTTTAAGATGTCAATTAATTTTTCCCAACCATCTTTTCTCTTCTTATTATGGTAAATTATCATGTTTGACGTATCCCAATGAACTCTATCGGCTGCTTGCCATGTTATTATGTTTTTTAGGTGTTTAATTTTTGCTTCTTTTAGAATCATTTTATACTCGATTATTTGACATGAACATGCGCTTGTTTCTATTTCAAATTTAACTGCGAATTTTGTTTCCTCGCTTATTAGGTTGATTATTATTTCGTTTGGTTGTTCTTCGCTTAAAGAATATTGCCAAAAGCATTTTTCATTGTCCATAATTATCCAGACTCCTTCTAATTCTTTTCTATATTGTAGTCATGATTGTAATGACTTTCCTTATTCCTATACCTTATCAAGTATTTATCTGGTGATTTTATTTCGTTTTTTCCAATCCATTCTCTAAACCATTGAAGTGGTGTACAACCACTTATTTTAAATGTTTCCTTTCGTTCCCTATCTGTGTTTTTTCCTATATAAGCTATTAAGTCATAGGCTGCGCTCCATGGTAATTTTGCAGGTATTCTGGTCCATTCTCTTTCAAATTTATCCTTATCTATTTTTTTAGTCTTAAACTCCCATGGTCTCATTATTGCAATTATTTCTTTTTGTTTATTGCTTATTACATAGTCGCTAATTTTCCTATCTCCTTTCATGAATACACCTTCTGTTACTAATTCTATTGTTTCTCCACTTAATGTTATTTCTTTGTTATGTATTGTTGTTTCTTCGTCTATTAATTCCATGTTTTCGTTCTTCTTTCTTAAATGGCCAAATCCTATCTATTTCTCTTCCTAGTGCCTCTACTGTTATTTCCTTATCTACTGTCATTTTCCTCTTTGTTCCTTTTCCATGCTTATTCATGTTCCTAACTACTATTTCCATTTTTTCCTCTTCTTCCTTTCCTCTTTCCAGATTTGTTATTTCTTGACTCTTCTTCTTTACAGTTTTTTATCATATTGATATCATCATATCCCCAACATACATCCAAATTTGTTTGTTCCCAAGGCATGCTTCTTGGTATACTCGGCCTTGCTGATATTATGTTTACCGTTACAGTGTTTATTTCGTCCTCCATAAAAATATCTTTTAAGTTCTCTTCTTCCTTCATTATCCTTTGCTTATGTTTCATGACTATTTTTGTTAGCCCCCTTTCTCTCCTATCTATGTATTGTTCTTCTATTTTTCTTTTGAGTTTAGACACTTTCTTATTCTTCTTAGTTAACTTATAGTCTCCTAATCCGTCATTGTAACTATTTAACACCTCTATCATAACTATGTATTGTTCTTCTTCACTTATTAATCCTATCTCTATGTTATTCCATCCTATTTCTTCTAATTGATAATGACAAAATTGGTAATCCTCATGCACTATTCTCCAAACTTCTTCTTCCTTCCCCTTATGCTCATACTTAAGTTCTATCCTTCTTGGTATGCTTTTCCATCTTACTATGTATTTTTCTTGTGATATTCCACTTCGATTTGTTATCCATTTCTTAAACCACTTAATTGATGCGTTTCCACTTATCTTAAATTTATCCTCTTCTTTTCTTCCTCTTATTTTTACTTTTAATTGATATACCGGTGCTCCTAATAACCATACTGGTAACTTGATCTTATCTTCTATGTCTGTTATTCTTTCATCCCATGTTCTCATAACTGCTATTATTTTATTTCGTTTATTCGTTCTTATTTGATAGAATCCTAATTGTTTTTCATTATTCATGAAAACTCCTTTTGTTATTAACTCCAATGTTACTCCTAATGGTTCCTTTTTCCTTATTAACATCATTTTCCTAGTCCCTTCTCTTTTAAATGGCCAGATTCGATCTATTTCATATTTTAAGTATTCCACCGTTGCTGTTTCTTTTACTCTTACAGTTTCTATTAATTCATTGCCTATTCCATCTATCATTTCAACTTCTATTTCTATTTTATTTTCTTGTTTAAATTCCCTTTCACAAGTTATAATATTTATTTCATATTGATCCCACGGAATTGATTTTGCTGTATAATTATGTTTTTCTGACTTGAATTTTATTTCTATTGAATTTATTTCATCCTCTTTAAATATATCCCTTAACTTAACCTTATCCCC
This sequence comes from Platydemus manokwari, assembly GCA_037951405.1. NCBI lineage: Eukaryota > Metazoa > Platyhelminthes > Tricladida > Geoplanidae > Platydemus > Platydemus manokwari. The sequence continues at coordinate 9,709 of JBBMOY011804725.1, read as the reverse complement.
CAATTGTTCTGGATTATGGTAGATAATTATTTTTACATCATTCCATTCTGTTTGGTCTATGTATTGTTCTTGTAATGCTTCTTTGACTTTCCTTATTGACCAATGTTTTAATATTAATTCTATAGTCCTAACCCTATCGGTGTAATTATTGGGTTCTATATCTATTTTCACTATGTAGTGTGTTAATTCCTCTTCCACTAATGTTATTACTATTTCGTTTGTGTCTCTTTCTCTTAATGGATAATACCAAAATTGCATTTCGTTATCCAGAGTCTCCCATTTTCCTAACTCGATTTCTCTTCTCAAACTGTATTTTATTTCCAATTCTTTAGGTTTTTCTTTCTTGCATCTTATTACGTATTTATCTGGTGGCTTTTCCTGTTGATTGCCTATCCATCTTCTAAACCATTGTATCTTCCATTAATCCTAAACCTTATTTTCTTTTCCTTATCATGTATTTCTCTTCCTATTGTTACTTCTAACTCATAAACTGGTTTTCCTTGTAATCTCATTGGTGCTCTTGACCATTCTCTTAAATATTTTCCTCTATCCTCCTTCCTTGTCATAAAACTCCATGGCCTCATTATGGCCGTAACCTTATTTTCTTTTTCCTTATCTATCAAATAGAATCCTAAATGTTCTCCATACATGAATACTCCGTCAGTCATTAATTCTAATGTTTTTCCTACTGTTTCTATTTCTATGTTTTTACATGTTTGTCCTGGTAGTGTTCCAGCTTTTTCTTCTCCAAATTTTCTTTCATCTCTCTTAAATGGCCAAATTCTATTTATTTCATTCCTTAATGTTTCCACTGATGCATTTGTGCTAATCTTGACTTGTTTCCTAATCTCTTCGCCATATTTACTTATCATTTTAACTTCCACGTCGGCTTTTCCATCAGCTGCTATTCTTCTTCTACTCCATGCTAATCATATTGCTGTTTGTGTTAATGATGGTTGACTTATTCCAGCTTCTTCTCTACTCATCATATTTATTTGTTTATTCCTCCTATTTCTATCTTTTATTTTATTAACTTCATCCTCTGGTGTGTATGGTATTTGTATCATTCTATCTTTAACTATTGCTTGTGGGTGCAATGCTTTGATAAATTGTTCTTCGGTTTTAACCATATTTGACATGTCCCTTATTGTTATCGGTTCATTGTTTTTGTCAGCATAATATTCACCTAAACATTTCCATCCTTACATTCTTTTACTTCCTTGCATTATTTTAACTTTTCCCCCTATCTTATTCAATTCTTCAGGCCAATCCAAAATTAATAACTTTTTGAATAATTGTACTGATGTTGTTAATGGTAATGTTTCTTCTTTTATTGTCTTTTTCCCTGTATTGTCATATATTATTAATTCAAATTTTCCCATTTTCCCTTCAAATTTATCTGTTATAGAATTTGGAATTTATCAAAATATAGATTCAATTTTTATTTTTATTTAAAAGTACAATGTCAAACGTTTCCTGAAACTATGGCAACATTTAAAAATCTTATTATTTTAGAAGAATTATATCTCAAGGAAATTACAGGAAAAAATGAGAATATAAAGGGTTTTTCGTTAAATATTTTGTGTGGAAACATAAAGAACCACGTTACCATTATTGTATAACCCAGAATATTCAAAAACCACTGGATCCAAATTCACAAATGAGCTTTTGAGGACACGTAACAGATTTTATAATATTGAGTCGATTTACGAGAATTTTGCCAGACATAATCTCCAAGAATATTCATATGAAATGCTTTTGTTTTATAATTTTCGAGAACTATTTTCGTACCCAACATAATTTATGCAAATATTATGTAATTTGGCTATTTTTCCATTGGTTTTGGTCACTGACAATTTATCAGTGGTATGTTGTTTCCTATTATTTTATCGAAAATTATTTCTCCTAATATTTCGTTTATAATATCGATTATTAAAGATATTCTTATAAACTATATCCATCTCGATTTTCATAATTATTTTATACATGAAATTGTATATCTATCAACACATACATACGCAAATCAAAGGATGTTGTTGATTATCTTTTCCTTTATCTAATCCTTCAACATCTTCTACTTGTGTAATTAAACTATTCATAATTCGAGACGATTTATGAATTAAAACAAGCACCGAGACATAATAATAATTATTATTATCATTCGCATTAATCCCAATGTTATTAATATTCGTATAATTTTTCATATCAAGACAAATCTTTATTTTTTTCTCAATTTTTATTATTATTAATATTATTGTTATCAAACATATTTTCTGTGATCACAAACTAAAATCGACCAAGAAATCCAGCATTATTTATTAAATATTCTTTCAAAATAACTTAACAAATTGTAGTGAAAACACGTACGACATTGTGAATATAAAAACGTGAAGGAAAAATAATAGAAATAAAATCACTCCTGTTTTTGATGCTGACATCCTGTCGTAGACGACGTTTCTGAAATCACAGCCATTTTATTGTAAATTTCTGAATCAGTTTTGTTTTCCAATGTAACGCTATGGGCTTGGGGCCCCAAATGTTTCAGCCAGAGAAAATCCCAAAGCACTTTACACCACGAAGTGTGATATGGAAGATGTTCATAAAATTCCGGTGCAATTTCTCGTACACGATGGATTTTCGTGCATGGTATATAAGGGAAATCGTGATGCTCAACATGATAACCGAGATTGTAAATGAGAAAGTTTAATGGACCATAATAGGAATGGGTTGCTTGGTTGTCAGCAAAGAGAAAATGTTCACTAATAAAATGTCCAGACAGAGGATGAACCCCGAGTCCCAATATGAGTCCCAAAATCATATATGCAAGGCATTTGATACCAAAAATCCTAAGAATGCAAAGATCGAAAACGAGTTGAACCAAAAAATTTATCATTTCCCATTGAGTAACCGGCTTAGGAGATTTGACAAATGGTCTCAACGAATGGAAAATAGGGAAGAAAAATAGCCATATGAATTTCGTGATGAAATTCTTGAACATATACGATTCAACTTTCGCAGGCACATCAACATCTCTTGAATCGTGTCCCAACCATCTGTGATGATCTTGGTGGTATTTCTTATACGATATTGCCATTGGAATACCCATTGGTAGATTTGCAATTATTGATAAAATTCGATTTGGAGAACCGTTTTTGTGACCGAATGCCAAATTATGGCCGATTTCATGGATTGCGTCTCCGAGAGAATGATTGATGGTTCCACTGATGGCATATGTCATGATCATCAACGTCCAAATACCAACGTCCAGCATGTGTATCATCCAAATCATAAAAAACTGTATTGCAACCTCAATAAAAACGTAAACGGCGATCATTGGATCGTATCCCATCAGTTGTTTGATTTCTGGATGTTTTTGTAGAATTATCTGTCTTCGAGAAACGTGAGGTTCTTCTGAATACTCCCACACTTCATTATCGCGCTCGATTTTCAATTTTAAAGTGACAGCCTTGAAAAACGTTTTCATAGCTACAAACAGATAAAAGGTTTTATGATGAAAAATGAGTTGGTTTTCATATTAATACATCGCTCTACACAGAAAGAATCAAACTTATTTATGGAGTTATGTAATCACTACAAGTCTGAAATGAGTCAAAATATATGAATTATTATATCATATTTACTCTCAGACAACTTTATTGAGCTTCAGCTGATATTTAAATGAGTCGTGTGTGGCTATAGATCACAATTGCTTATATATTTCTATGTAAGAAGAGTTATAAAGAGATATAAACAATAAACAAAAAAGATGAAAATTAAATCAAATATTTAACAAAAATAATAAATTTTTGATCTGCAACACAACAAATGGACCAATTAATGATGGCCATGCAGAATCAAATAACTGCCAACTATAACTGATGAGCATCATTCAAGCTACAAAAAATAAATCAACATTTAATATAAAGGTCAACTGATATTTACAAATTTAACAATGCTCTAACCAAGTCACATTCTACTGAAATGAAATTATTAAAAAATATTTATTATTGATTTTCCGTGCTACTCCTTGATTTTTTTGATAAAAATAATTTTTTACCCGCATATTGTCATTTTCATTGTTGATCTAACATTTATAAATAAGCTTGTTATATATATATATATATATATATGTTTTAATCAATATATTGTCCGATAATTCATGGCATATAAACGGATCCAAAATGTCGTTGACACATTCTTAATATGTTAAATTCCATAAATCAATGATTTACACATTCATTGTCTGAAAAAAAAATTCCCCCTCATTAATATTTTATTGATTTTATTTATGGAGATTATTAGTCCCTCATTGTAATCCTTATTGTCTATTGGCATGATTATCTGGCAGAAAACATTATTGATTAAATATTCATACATCGTCTTTGTTTACAAGATTGCATTTTAAGACAGACTAAACAAGTTTAATAGAATCCTTTTAATTAATTCCTCAACTTGCTATGAATTATCGTGAAATGTATCGATTTGTGCCATAGATTTACTGATACCACTGTTTACCAATAAATTTTATCTGTGATTTTAGGAAATATTTATAGATTTCTTGATTACGTACTTAGTGATTTTTATTTTGCGGATTTATATGCAATTTCTCAAAGAATAAATTCTAGTTCGAATCTTCCGACATGTGTATGAGATGAACTTATATCGAAACACGTTCTCAATCACAACTACTACCTATGATACAGAAAGTGACAAGAAAGAATTATATAAGTGTGTGTGTGTGTTGGATTCTAGCAGTGAAACGAATTTTTGAACTGAAGCTTTCAAACTGTTTAACTCAATAAATGATGGAGTTGGATTTAGAATCGCATTCGTGATGTTAATTATTATCTCAAATTAATAAGATTTTGATTGGCTTCTTGATATTGATGGATAATCAAATTATTATAAAAGTTTTGCATGAAAATAATACCAAAATATTATCGATTGTGCTGTCTGACTGAACTTAATAAATGCATAATTGTTCTTTAAAAAACATCTATACACATACCATACTTATGACCTTATAATAAAATTTGAAATAATTCATCAAAGCGAATCAAAATCAACTTTCTATAAAGAATATATTTAATACTAAATTGTTGTTTTGAATTGGAGATTGACATTGATTATTAATCGATCTATTCAGATAGCGATGAATTAAAATTTCAAATTATTTTCAACTTTAACATTTATGTAATATCGATCTAGGTATTTATTCTGTTGCTGTTGCATCCGTAAGTGACTATAAATATATCTTTAACATATTTTAAAAGTTTTTTGACGATGCGGTTGAAATGAAAATAGAGACGAATTTGAGAGCTGTTGAAAAAATTACTTAAGGTCACCGCACAGTAACAATCAATAAGAATCAATGTTTGTCACATATTTGTTTCTAGTGGTTATTCTTCGGTATTATATAAGCACCGTGGGATTGTGTATTATTGTTTATCTCATCAATAATCGCGAACGTTAAAATCACACAAAAAGATTTAACCCAATGATTCAACTTTCATTCAAGCGATAAAAATTTTCCCGATCAATATATCAGATCTCGGCAAGGGTTTTAGCATGAATAATTCCATCGTTATCCAGAATATATGTATTCGAATTTACGGATTTATTGATGGACATGAGTATGGTTCTAAAATGACCAGTAAAGTGAAATATTAATGAAGTGTTGAAATAAATAATAATCAGAGAATATTAATTACTTTTATCTCTATTGTTTTGCAGAATATTTTCCACGATTCAATGACTCAATTTGTAACAAGAATTAATATGAAGTATGGAAATAACTCTAATGAACATTGTAGTAGATCAAATGACGCTTGACACAAACCGTTAAGAGTCGATGTTATTAATACAACGAAAAAAGCTAGTCAGATAAGCTTAGAGCTGCATTCAACAAGAGCTCTTACTTTGCATTATTTTCAACTCAATAAATGTCACACATTATGTTAGGCCATTTGTTGACTTTAACTGCAATTTTGTTTTGTTTTGATCAAGCACTAATTAAAACAAATCCCATAAAAGTTGCTTTGATTAATGAAATTGAAAGTTCCCAAGTCTGAGAAGAAAATGAAATCAGTAATTGACAAGATTGGAAAAGATCATTAAAAAAAATCATTTTCTTTATTGATTTATCTTTTGAAAGAAATATTCGAAAAAAAAATTAACATTTATAATAAAATCGATAAATTTTTGTGTTAAAACATGTTGTCAGACGTCATTCGAATAATTGAATAACTATTTCTTATCAATGATATATCTAATGTGCGGGATTTTTCGAGATGGTTTAAATTATCTGAATTATTAAATAACTATAATCTAGACAACTTCATGACAAATTTTTTCGAAATTGTTTCCATGGTGAATAAAGCGTTATGGTATATTAGCAAGGAAAATAAACAATTCTCATGGTTGTGTCAAAATTTATCAGAACGAATTGGTAGAAAAAATTCTGTATCATTTTCTATTCTACTGAAAAGTTGATGAAAAAAGTAGTTAAAGAAAATAAATTTAATTGAATGAGAAGATATTGAATGGCAAGAATGATATCAAATCCTTGTATCATATCAATGAAGTTACCACTATAAGTAAAACAAAATTTGTTCCGGGTATGTAGATCTAATTATAATTGTAGAGTATGATTGGCTCATTGATGAAGTAGTTTTACAACATTTTCATTAATCAGTAACAAAATGTGATTACTGCTAACCTTTACGATATGCAAAGGTTCCAAATGTAATATTTTCGTTCTTAAATGCTTACTATAAATGTTATTTTCAAAAATTTCAAATTGCTTTACTCATAGTAATTCTAAATAAAGCTCAATTTACCTTTGAACCTCCTTGTTTATGTGGACTCATTTTTTTATCAATATACTTCCTTAGATTTTACAAAAATATACTACAATGGAAAATAGCAAATATGGATTCAAATATGGTTTTACATTTTTTTCCCATCATGCAAGGCTTTTCCAGGACAGGCAGCGTTTGAAACATTGACAATATGTTTGATGGGAAAATAGTAACAAAAAAGATTTGTTTATTTATGGCTATTAAAGATGCACTTTTGGCATAAGTATTTGGTGATTTCAAGTTTCTATAGCTTCGAGTTGTAAACTTGTGGAAAAATAACCAAAAATTGAATCAATTATCCAGATTTGTTCCGCTATATTTATGGTGAAGTGATATTTAAATCTCAAAGCAAAATTTGTTTCCTTTTCTCATTGTTGAGTGCTATGAACTATAACTTGGAAATTGAAAATCAAGACAACAAAAAACAAAATAGTGATCGACATAAACTGACTGGTTCTAGCAATAACTGTTGTAAAATTATTTAACAGTTTCAGTGATTTTCATATTCATTTCATGCTAGGTAATATAATATCCTCTATCCTAATAGAAATGAAAGAAATCTCAAAGCACAGTAATTAATTGAAAAATATAAGCAAATTATATACTGACAGAAGTGATTTTCATAATCAGAAATTATATGAAATACTACAAATTCAATCACTAGATTATCGAATCAAAGGTGCATCGTAAAAAATAAGTGTGAAGATTCTGCTAATAATCACCGGTTGAATATTTATGTCAAATATATTGATTCATAAATTATAAATATTGATTTATAAAACCAAAAATAGCGGGCGGCGGGGGGGGGGCGTTACAATGAACTGGATCTATAAAATCTCCAAATTATCAAACATAGATTAAAGTGATATCTGATCAAATAATAACACAATTGTCAATGCTTAATGATATAATGAATTGGATATAATAAATAAAAATATTAATAAAATAAGATAAAAATAAATAATTAATTATAATAGCCAGCAAATGATAACAATGAGCGTATTTTGCAAAGGTAGATTGGATATTGTATTCGATATGGATGATTAATTAGCTATTGGAATTACCAACCATTCACGCATCAATGAATCGGTATTATGAATTATCATTACAAGTTAAATATATTAATAAAACGAATCAAATGATGAAAATAGCAATCATAATTGATAATAATATAAATCACTGCCCACCTGTACTCCAACCAGTCTCTCGTAAATTGCGAAAAACTATCAAAGCCAACATAACCACGTAATGAAATCTTTCTCGAGCATCGGCGCATGACATTTGAAAAAGATTGGACTTTTCTGCTTTCTTAAAAACGTTGCCCTTGATCTCTATGAACTTGATGGGAAATAAAACAAAAGCTAATAGTGAATGGGAAATGGTTATTGCTTACATTATTACTCAACATAATAATCAGTAGAGCACTATTATGTGAATTGAAAGCGACATTGAGCACCGTGGTTTGAGACAACATAACAATGATATGAATCACTGGTATTAGAGATAGAATATAATTATTAAATATTATCAATTATAAATCATAAGCTGACAATACAGATGGTCTCAAATTGGAAACATCGTATATAATGTGAAATTTTAATTGATACTTTTCAAGTTGATAAAGATAATCTGGTTTTATTTTCTACGAATATTTTATGGGCATTTCTTTTAATCAATAATTGATAGGACCTTGAAGTCATAACACCTTTATATTACCAATCAATCAATTTTACAAAATCTCTCCACCGATTCGATAGTTTATTTGATAATAAATTTGGATTTGTTGAAAAAATTAATGATGCAATCGTTAAGTTTCAAAATTTATAACGATAAAATATTTTTTTCGAAAAATATATCAATAATTTTTTTTAAATATCTCAAACTATTTTCAAAATAATATGAAACTCAAACTTTCAAAAATCGTTATTGAGAATCACAGAAATCAATTTGTGTGTATTCGCATTCAGATAAATTTAGAAATAATTCGGCCAATCAAAATCAAGTAAAATACATGTTAGAAAACGTTATCATTGATTAGAATTTTAAGAAAATGATTGTTTTTGAAAAAAATTAATTCACTCACAAAAACAAAACGTCGCAAATACGTATTGACAAATAAAATTCCAAAAATGATTTTGTCGTTTCTCAGATTTACTAATAGTCCATGACAAGGCATCCATTATATCCTGACTCAATGGTGAAAGAAGTCTGTCAGCAACCTAAATGTAAATTGTTCAAAAAAGAACAAATTATAATAAGAAATAACTTCAAGAATATTGAAAAATATGTACAATTTTATCACTGATTGGCTTCGTATTTGATGATAAATAACAGAAATATCAATTTGACACATAATAAATGTGCAGATGACCAAAAATGAAAATTTAACAAAATCTTCTATTTCCTCATTACGTAATAACGATTTTCTAACTCGATTTCAAATTTTTAAATGAAATAATATTTGGAAATCTCACCTTTTTAATGAAATAAATCGTTTCATTAAATTCAATGGTAATAGAAAACATTTCACAAGGAGAAATGTGTAGAGCCATAAGAAATGATCGACACAAATTATTATTGCATAGATTAAAAACTAAATGTTATTAAATTTTTTAATACAAAAATAAAAAATACAGATTCTAAATTCTTAGGAATAGAAAGAAACGTGTAGATACGCTTTTTTCTATTTTTCTAAATACGACTTTCTCTTTCTATTTCAGGTGTAACTGTTTCTCCATGCAAATACTTTAAAAAAGAAAAATCTAATATAAGGTTAATTCACATTATTATTTAGTTTAAAACCAACTCTCAAATGGGTTTTCTATATTTTCGAATTCACATTCATTAGC
>JBBMOY011803614.1:0-13195 GCA_037951405.1 Platydemus manokwari | reverse complement strand
TAGAAACTTGTTTTTATAATTTGTAAATATATATTACTGACAAATCGCGAATAGGTCGTATTGATAAATGAAATTATATTCATTTCTTTCAAATTAGATTTCATTTCTCTAGTTTAATATTAATGATTAAACACATCTTTTACTTAAAATGAATTCAATTTTCAAACCATTACAAGGAAGTTGATTTTCAATTTCTCTTATCTGCAGGCTAGATTTGATATCGCTCAAATTAAAAATCATGAGTGGTACAAGTGTCCTGGAGAAAAAATCGGTGAGAAAGTTGATCCAAAATATTACTTGAATTATGCCATTCGAGACTCATCTAAAGAGAATCTCTATCGGTTGAGTACTGCGATAACAAGTTCTCTGTATGTCAACGAAAAAGAACTGCCAGCAGTAATGCCATTAACAGTAACAAGTCGATTGCGAACCCATTATAATTGGCCAATGACAGAAGAAGAAAAAGCAATGTTTGATGAACAAATCATCGCCGATGATTTTATCTCAATGGGTAAAATTATTTTGTCATATTAATGATATTATACAATCAACTCAAATAATAATTAATAGTGAAAGTTTTTGTATTATCACATGGATACAATTAATATTTATGGGTTAATGAAAATTTTAGCTTTATATATAATATTTCTCTAGTAATGTCTATCATTCATGTTTAAATATTTGATTGAAATCATGTAACTCAAATTAAATATAAATTATAGCAAGAAAATTAAACTGGGTTTTATATATCCCCATTCAACAATGCGAATCAATCGAGTCATTTTGGAAAAGACCAAACATTCTTGTTTTGGCAGTATAGAATGATTTGATTCTGATTATTTTATTTCATCTCCATATTCGACCGAATGAAGATATCTAATCAAAACATCAAGAGTTCATTAATGATTGAGAAACAAATTGAACATTATGGAAATAAAACAATGTAAAAAATTGAAAAATAGGGACTGTATTAAAAATAATTAATATTTGTATTGCCATTTGACTTTGGTGGAAATTTAGGTTTAGAAATTATTTTGTATCTATTTAAAAATTTTGGATCAATTGAGGAATCTGCACTGCAAAATTAATAAAAATAAACCAAATATTAAAAACCAGAATAAGTCAAATATTTACCAAATTTATTTATTGAGGATATTGCAAAGCAATGTGTTGGCATAGATTCCGATGGTTCCGAAATAAATAAAGGAAAAATGAAGAGCTTAAATTTGCATAACGAGAAAAATCATTAAAATTTTTTTTTATTTCCTGTTATTCTCGTTTCGTTGACAAATGACTTAGTAATCAAGACCATTGATCTTTCATTAGTCCGGAATCTGATTGGTGGATGACTTAATAAATATCATTATCACTCGTTATTATGTGAATACTGATTCTGTTATGAGGTCAATGAGGACACACACACACGATAAGATCTATTTTTCATGTAATGTTTTCTTTAACAGAGTTTTGATACAATCCAAATTAATTTCTTGATATCAAGAGTCCCAAATATGTTATATTTTATTGGCGAGTTTATTAAGTTCAAAATAATCGAGATGAAATTAAATGATTCAACACAGTGCAACAAAATTGAAAAATTTACCAATACATTTGATGTTAATATTTTCATTAGACAGAAGCTTTATTAATTGTAAATATATTGAGAATTACATAGTACTGTTTCAGTCATGCGCAACAATTGTTTCAAATATATCTCCATTGCTTTTGTTCTTTTGTCATTGTTTTCAAAATCCATATTTAATCTCTTGATGTGCTATTTAAAATACTTAAAGCATTACCACTCATATAGACTTGATGAACTAAATACCATTTCAATGGACTTGCTAATTGTCAATTTATCTATTATTTATTAATGTAAAGGTTAGTTAATTGCGCCCGGACCATTGATAAATTTCAATTAGTAGCTTATATATGATTATGCTTCAAATCATCCGATTATAATTATAAAGTTATTAATTCTATAATTTTTTTACTTTATATATTCAAGTTCCCAAGGGTTCACCAGTTTATTTAAAGGATATCATTCTGTTATCTCAAATATATATTGATTGGTTATTTATTTTATCACAATGTGTTAGCTAATAACCTATTGATTATATATAAATGGATATTTATAATTCCAAATAAAATGCACACAGGAATGCCCATATATATCAGTTCGATGGATTGTGATTACAAATATCAATATTAACATTTAAGAAGAATATTTCTTCGGAACCATTAAAAGGAAAAATCAAATTGATAGAAACCAATGGAAACAAGGGGATTCCATCGATTGACGTTTGGGATTTTTTGTTAAATAGATAATATATAAAGATAATCATTCTCAGTGGATTAGTATACACAATACAAGTTTATTTTCAACTGGTTGTGGAATTAGAGACGATTCGTACTAAAACAGTGTCTTCCATTTAATGTGATAAATTTCTTTTCTACAATTATCTTCCAATGATTACGATAATCATCAATGCTGAATTTTCTTCTCTTTATTGTATTGATATTGTTATATTTATCACGTGAAAACAACTGAAATAAATTGAAAACAATTTCCCATTATTTTTGTTACATTCTAAATGTTCTCTCATTTTCTGTCAAATATCAATCATCAACATCGGTTAATTAGTCTGGTAAATCTACAGAACAGGTTAATCGTAAATTACTATATATATGTAATCTATCTAAAATTACTTTCCTCCTAATTCATTAGTTGAACGATATTGGACAACAAAAATTTTATCATTACTGTTTATTTTTTATTTTTAACAACAAAATTCTTCCAAAAATACTTGTCGGGTATTGAAACGATTTTAATATTATTAAATATTTTCTAACGATTTTCCTTACTTAGATAATAAATACGCATCAATACCCGATAATACATTCCATCAAAATGTTCAAGATCATCACGTGTCTCTTCCTGTTCAACATGGTATTCGATTTTTTATCCAGTCGGATGAGAAAAACGATAGCAACTGTCCAGCATTTTTCGATCCACGTTTAATTGGTGATGTTGAAGCGGACTCTCAACCGAACTATCCAATGTCAATGTCTTTATCACATAGCGCTTTTGGTCAACGAGATAGTTTTGAACGAGATAATATTTCCAGGAACACGATTCCTTTAGCAGCAACTAGTAGCCGTATTAATTCAACAAACAATGCTTCTGGAGTTTTAAATAAGGAATCTAAAATTTCTCTTAGATCCAAATTAAAAATCGGCCGTAAAATTTCTCGGTGCACTCAGTCGTGAGTAGATTTTGTTTGTTATAAATTATCACAAGTATTTTATTATTTATTGATTTTTATCAATGATTTTCAATTTGGTTCCAGAACTAGTATGAATTGATAAACAAGAAAACAATGTTATAATTAATAAAGTATGCGATATAAAACACTATATTAATAAACTCAATATATGTTTATGCTTTATCAACAATGAACTATCGGAGAATGATTAAAGCAATGCTTCAACAAATAATGATCTAGCAGAATAGTTTGCTGAAAACGTGTTAATTAGACCATGTCATCTTGTCATTTGATATAAGTAGCTATCATTTTGAACTTAGCCACTTGAAATTATATGTTGATCGTGAATATATAAGTCCACGCATTGTTCAGAGATTGTTATTCGATATCTGATCAGACATTCGATCACAGTGGAAAATTCTTATACATTCATAAATGATAATTTTATTATGATAACTAATATGTCAATGAAAAATTAGTTCATTCATAATTATATTTTGATCTTTGTATTTATAATTACTGATGGAATTTATCATATGAGCCCATAATCGATAATAATATAATATAATATAAGCCCATAATCATATAATAATATACAAGATCACTAAATGAAGTTTTATGAGGAATTTATGTTTTAATAAATATAAGCATATATTTAATATTTCGACTTGTAAGTTTATTTATTCGGATAAACGATATCAACAAAAGATAGAAGATTATATCTCTTCCTTATTGTATGGAGACAATGATGTTTGGGTTGTAATTGGAGCGTTTTTTGCATCTGTACTTTAATTTCAAGTCTGTCAGGCATCATAAGGGGTTCCTTCTTTTGAACAATTTCCTATAACCTTTGTTCATAAGTTGTGTAAACCGTATTTTCCAAATTAAGAAATCAAATCAAAGCGTTTATTCTAAAAAACGTGTTATTTTTTATTTGAAATAATTCTCCGAAAACTATGAAAATGCTGTACTTTTCTGATGAAATTGATTCCAATGTTTGATGGACAAAATGTATTTTCATCACAAAATATCTTCAAGTGATTTGAATCCGAGAGTGTAATCATTAGGTTGTGTTCACAATATGTCTGCCAGGTTGACTTGAATAACATATAATTTAAGTAATGGCTACGTCTTAAAATCGTGCCGAAACATTGGTCATCTATTATTGGAGTTGTAATTGGAGTGCAATTTATAAATTTAATATTTGATTTTTCGTCGCTTTCATGGCGCATTTAACTGACTTAATTAGTGAGTATATTTCAGTATTTTTTAAATTTTTCGTTAACTTTTTATTTCACTTATGTTTATAATTTAGTTTAGCACAACAAATAATTATTATTCCATAAACATACCATTTTTTAATTTAAAAACTTAAAGTAGGCTGTCAAATATAGTTTCAGAATGGAATATGACAATATGCCTTTTCTTAGCTCTACTTTGTTTTCTACTGATAAATAACAAAAATCAAGATTGTCATTGCCAATGGTTTAAGAATGAAGTTCACAGTAGAATTTAGAATTAAAAACCTGGCCAAAAAATGTTTAAGTAAATATTACATTTTATATTTTCGAGATGCGAACGTGTTAAGAAAAAATGAAAGTTTGGTGTATATGAATAAGATATGTAATATGAGTTGAGAGGTGAGAAATGATTTATAATCGATGCAAATGCATTCGTTTCTTGTTATTTCTTGTCAAATCTGAAAAATAATTTGATCTATGAAATCTTTGAAAACTTTTTAAGATGTTCAGTAAGATAATCCTACTTTAGTGAAATATGCCTTTCGTAGAAATAGGATATTGCATTCTCTTTAAGATCACTTCGTGCTTATTTCCAATGATTTTTATCAACTTTTTAACGGTGATTTGGTTATAACACATTGATATTTCAATCACATTTACAACAACTTATCACTTATTGATTTCATTTCGATTTCATGTCAATATATCGATTGATTTAAGTGCAACTCACACTGAAATCCGTTTTCATTTTATTATTTCGAAAAGATTGAATTTATGAAGAATCTGTATGGGACTATCTTTGCGGTTCTAAGTCATGAAGGTTATTTAAGAAGTTGTCTTTAAATTTTTACTTTATACTAAAATCAAATTATAATTATCGTTAACAATAGCTTATAGATATAAATTAATAATTAATTATATATAGTTATTATATTACTTATTAATTAACAGATTAATAAGTAATATGATAGTTATATATAATAGAATAATAAAACCAATTCGTTTATTAAGGCTGAAACAATTTAAGAAATTTAGATAAAGTATGATTTTCAATGTTAAAACGCTCATATATTGCACGTTTATATATTTACTCCTGCTAAGTTAAAATAGACAGAAATAAGATTAATAATAGAAGTGCCATGTGAATTTATATATTTGAACTTTACTTAGTCCATGAAAATTATTTTTATAATCATCATCCGACGACAGATTTTTTATCTCGATTGACATTCATCTATTTATCGTTCATTTGTCACAAACAACTATTTAAAGATTTATTTCTTATTTAATAATTATTGCCGTCATTGCTTCATTATTATCCTTTGATTTAGTTTCTCCCCACTATTTTATTTTGTCATTTATTCACTCAACCGTTTTTGGAACAATGATTGATAATGAAAATAGCTTTCATTTCGTAAATCGTTCCGTTTGAACGTTGTGTGATTATTATCTATACTAATAGCAAAATGAGCTAGCATATTTAATATTAAAATATTTTCTCGATTTTTTTTAAAGCGTTGTTTTCTCTATTTTAGATAATCATCGACATCTCCAAGCAATATATAATAAAAGCACGTCATATTATACATCATGTTCTCAGAAATTGTGATAATACTAATAATTTGACAGTAGATTCATATTTTGAACATTTAATTAGAAATTTATGTAATTAGCGCTAATGTTATGTGTGATGGTGTATCGTAATGGATGGAAATGGTAATGTTTCCATATTTGAAATTCGATATTTTAAATGATAATTATCGATTTTTTCGATTAATATTTCATTATATTATATGTTAATTATTTTTATGTATATCGATTTTCACAATATGTTCAATTTTTTCATTTTCATATTTTACTTTATATATCATCATGGAATTAATATGTTTGTGGAGAAAAGAAAATCCATTGAGATCTAATTTTCATTATATCAGTCATGTATGGATTTGAGATTTATTTTTTTTCGGTTTGAAATTTTCTGTATAAAAATAGTTTATCTCTCTATATATATAGTTTAGTGTTTTATTTTTTTACAAATGTGCTTTCAAGTATGTCGGTTTGTTATTTGATTGAATAATTGAGTGTGCTGAATTTCTATTTGAGTTCTCTTTTCGGGCGGCAATTGTTTTCTGGTGGCAACAATCTTTAGTCTCAGATGTTGAATTGTTGTAAAGCTGGATTGTTAATAAATAATGTACAGTGTTAAATCATTTTATAAATTTATGATCAGTAAAAAAAATCGATTAAAACTTGTTTGTTTTATTTTTTAAAATTGGCCTTGATTTTATTTTCCATTAATTCGGTTTTGATGAATATTTGTTATCTATTTATAGTAGATATATTGATGTACATGATCCATTGTTCATAATGAAAATGTCTAATTGACCTTTTTATATTGGACATTAATTATTATTCGAATTTAACATTATAAGTACGCTACAAAATGAATATCTCAAAAATATCGATTGTCATTTGTTATATAAGAGGGAAATGTGTTTGAATAGTATTGGATAATGAATATATTCACACAATAATTCAGTTATAAGAAATCATAAAATAATGAAACCAGTTTTGCTTTAAAATCAAATTTAAAACCAAATTATTTGATTGAAAATAAAAATCGAAAATTAATTGTGTTCAAAGTCAACGATTGTGGTTTTACCAGCTGTTTTATAGGATTTCCATTTTACATTAATTCGGAAAATTCCCACAGTATTGGTGATAGAATGCAATTATTGTAACAGTTTTAAATTATTTGGAATCTTTCGTGGGACAAACTCTTCAATTGTTAACACGAAAATCATATTTCACAAATATCGATGAATTAGTTATTAATTTATATTAACGAGCAAACTTTTAAATTCTTAAAAATCATATTTGAAATTTTGTAAACAAATTTTCTGTATTATTCTCACACAAATGAACTGTTACATAATTCAAATAATAAAATCAAATATGCTTCAATATCGTTTACGTTAACAAAAATCTAATGTATTTTTCAAAAACACAAAATATTATATTAATATAACATAATAATATTTATCAGTAAATACGTGTTTAATATTAAGATAATAATGTTTAACATTACTTTTTAATGACTTTTTTTACATTTTGAAAGCAGTCATAATGGTTGTCTGAATTAGATATTTTCTGTTAGATTTTATTTTCATAAACAGCTTATCTGTAGTATTTTCATTTGTAATGATGCAAATTACTATTTCATATAATAGCAAATATCGCTCTTAATACATGTAATACACGTGATTATGATCTATTCTTTATAAAATATAGATAAATTGGTTGATATCAATGTTAAATTTCTTGACATTCGAAATGGAAGAAACACTATATTCTCAATAATTATGATATGAATTGTATAAATGCTGGTCTTATCTAACTGGGAGACATTTGAAATAATGTAATTAATTTGAAATGCAACGGTTCTAGGTAATATTTTCACACTGGATTATGAGAACTGAATTTACAAGATAATAGTAATTCTGACTGATTCGATATTTAATACTCTTTCATGAATTCAATATCGTAATCTAGATATGATTATGATCTGTGCCTTACAATCAGTTCGTGATCTCATACTGGTGGTTTGCACTTCTCACATAATTGTTGATATCAAATATTAACAGTGAAATATAATATCTACCAAGGTGTAAAAAATATGTTGAAAGCATAAATTAAATGAATTGGCTGTAATTAAACAAAATGATGTTTCCTAATTATTTTCGAGTACTTGGATACATGAATATTGGTTTGTAGATAATTATTAAATCCACGTTAACTATATATTGTTGTCTCTATAGATTGTTATAAGGCAAACTCAACAAGAAGTTAAGGACATGGGTGCTAAGATACTTTTGAAGGATTGCGTAAGTGCTTGTACGTGATTTTGTATTTTGATATAGTGGGTATTTATATTATATTTTTACAATGTTTTACAAGCTATCTACTTTTAATGGACTTTTTATTTGATGATTTATAGATATTTTTATCCTTATTTATTTTATAATTATGATGTTGTGAGGTTCGCCTGGGTAAAAGTCGCTTATGAATTTAATAGACAACAAAAATCACTTGAATTCCCACAATAAAGCCCAAAATTGCTACATAATTTAATACTCAAATCAAATCAAATAATGAAAACAATTTACAAGTTCAATATATGCGGTCCTCAAATCAATACAACCAATTCCACTTTCGCACGTTCTATATTCAAAAATTTCCAAATTCATTAAATCAACTACAACCATTTTTTACTTAATATTATTATTGATAAAGTTAGAATATTTACAAAATAATTTTAATTTTAATTTTGTAAGATAACAAATAACGAACATGATAATAATATATAAAATAAGCAATAAACATGGGAAACAAACAAATTCATTAAAAATATAATGATGTGATTATTGAGATAATGAAAATCAAAAATCTTTTAACCCCAATCTAAAAGCATATGACTCTAATCACACGATGATCATAAAGGATTTAAGTAAATGAATTGAAACAATTAGAAAATATAATTTACTAATATTAGGTGTTTTAGGTTTGATTCAGTTACTGAAAAATGCGATAAACTTTTAAAATATTTCTTGGAATAATCCTAAGAGTTAAATTAAATAAAAGCCAATAAGATTTGGAGCATTTAGAATATATATGCAATTCCAAATGTGCAATAACAGAAAATTATTACGCAATGTTTTTTAATTTTCTCGTTAATTACCAACAATCTATTAGTGACCTAAAATCCATCTATGACATGTAGAAAAACTTTGCTAATCACAGCACTTTAAATTTTGAAAAATATAGGTCGCTTTCCACCGAACTATGTCAAAACATCCAACATGAAACTCATTCCGTAACCCTTAATATTGAGCTATTAAGTTTCTTAGACTCAACAATAGATCACTCGAAAATATGAGATAAAGTAAAAATATATCAACTTTATTTTGAGCACTCTCGTTGCTGTACTCGATTTACCTTGCCAATAAATCCAATACACAATTAATAATTAACCGAATATCATTTGTCATTGCCAATCATCATCGTTAACTAAATATTAAACTATTGATGAAGCAGTAAAACTCAACTTCATCAAAAGATTTATCTCTATAAAGCTATCCTTGATAGATCATCTTCATCACTCATTAAAATAGAACGATTGATGTCACCATCTTATTTCACTTAAGGTTAACTAAATAACCCATATTTATAACTAATAATCACCTACCAAATTCATCATACTTTAATCTAACTAATTTTTAAAATATTTTTAAGTAAAAACAATAAAATTATGTTATTAATATAAGTTTTTAATTTATCTAACAACCTAATTTTAAATTAGATAACTTTTTATACATTAAATTAATTAATTAACCTCTCTTCTTCTCTTTCACCCTGAACTATAAACTAACTGTAAGAATAATCCATTCAACTCAAGCTTTATATAATCATTTAATAATTTTGCCAATACATCGTATCAATAAAGTACCTGCCATCTTAGTAAAATCTCTTGACACTGTGAACCATTTGAGAAAAATGATCAGAAGAATATGATTATCAACATCACCGGCTTTCAAACCTTCGTATATTCAATCTTCATCTTGACAGCTCTAACACATCTAACAAAACAATCACATATCTATACTAATGACCTAATTAACCAATAAATGAATTTAATTTCATTTTCCACACCTTCTATTTGAACAGTAAACAACTATCTAATCAAGCCAAATCGACTAATCACATTGGCTTCAAAACTCAATGGATTAAAAAATATCATCAATTCAATGAAAACAGTCTCATAAGGAACATCGAAATAAAATTCGATCTGACAGATTCTCCATCGGCTGTTGTAACCCAAATACTACTTTAGAAAGACAAATTACCATACTTTCATAAAAAGAGCTTCACATGCGATGACAGACAAATCATAATTATTAAGATAAAACGATAGCACGGCGCATTTTCGCAGTTTTGTTTTCGCAATTGACAAGCATACAATAACAAGCTTTAGATAACTTCTCATTTATACTCAAAATTAATGATTACAACTTAATATCATGTGGTTCAATTGTTTTCAAATCCTACAGATAGTCTTGACTTTAACAATCTTCTATGTTGAGCCTCTATTATTTTTATTTTTTAGTTTTGTAATATCGTCATTATCATTTTATCACTTTATATTAATATTGTCAAATATTGGTTCATTCTTAACTTTATCGTTACGGATTTATTGCTCCTCATAATCTTTGATAGCTTAACCCAGTGGTTTTTAACCTTTTTTGTTGGAGAGGAACCTCACAGAAACATTTCCTTGTCTAGAGGAACCCTTGTGCAATAATGTGGTGGTTTAATTATATTAAATTTTAAACTAAATTTTATACTAAACAAAAACTAATAATAAAATAATACAAATAATAATTAAATAATAATAATAAAATAGATTTTTGAAATTGAATTTAACACGTGGTTTATTTGATCGTTGTTCTAATTTAGAAATTTAGAAATTGCAGAACCGCTAGAGTGTACTGGCGGGACCCTAAGGTTCGGGGGAAAACTAGTTGAAAACTACTGGTTCAATTAGTAAACGTAGTTAGACATATCTATTACCAAAGATGAATCAATGACTAAAGTATAACCATTAACATTTTTCTATAGTTACACAATGTTGCTTAGTTAATAACAACATTAATATTACCAATGACCAATATGAGACCTTTTATTAATCGACATCGAATTTATGTTCCATTAATTTATGCAATATATTTTCGATACTCATTGATCTCTTCTCATTAATTAAGCTTGTTAATAATTTAAAACAAATTAGGATCTCGAATCAATCAAATTTGTTAATGAATGAATTCGACCCCACCACCATTCCCCATATACGGTTACTGTCACTCACCACTTGGCAGTGGGCACTTGTTGTAATTGTATTTTGATTTCATATTAGCATATGCTCACCAGTCGATAGCATATTTCCAGTTTAAAAATAGCTCAATCAATTATTAAGGTTTAAAATAATTGGATAAAAATACGATAAATAAACTGATATAATTTTCTGCCATACACATCATGATTTATATTTTAATAATATAAATTAATATCAAAATCATGAAACATTCGACTCACTCATGCTATCAGTCCAAAGAGATGTTTTAGTTACACCGATCAACTCATGTGAAACCCAACACTTTCTCCAAAGCCCGGAATTCTGAGCAATGATATTTGTAACGTTCATCGATGACATTCGTTCATAAGTCGTAATCCAATGATCCGTTGCCAATGAGATGAGTAACATTAATAATCCTATAACAGCGAACGAGAAACCACAGCAGGTAAATAAACGTTTTTTGCCGAGGAGAAAAATGCTTTGGAGTTTCTTTTCGGTCATAATTGTCAGTCAAATGAAACCGATGTCAAAAAACTTTACCGTAATAATGAACACTAGCAAAACCATTTCGGGATTTCACAGTGGAAATTAAGCTGATCTGTGATAATCGAATATGATTGGTTAATAAAACCAAATACACACACGTCTGCTTTTCTGCTCATATTCACAATAATCGTTCTGAAATACTGTAGAATATTTGTAGGAATTGTCGTACAATCACCATGGAGGCGTGTTTGACAAGCGTATTATATATACCGTAAGTATGTGAATCCCTGGTTTTATCTAGTTTTAATATGTTTATAAATTATTTTCAATATTCGATGATAAAGTCATTGATATCACTTGGGATTAATGTCCAGTGTTTATATATTGTATTTTTGATATCGATAAGCAAGTATGTCAAGCCAGATTCCAAATCAACAATCCATTGGATTCGATAACAATAAAATAGATTAATGAGTCTTTGTTTAATTGATGTGGGTAGTTTGTTTTAATTGATC
Source organism: Platydemus manokwari (assembly GCA_037951405.1). Lineage (NCBI taxonomy): Eukaryota > Metazoa > Platyhelminthes > Tricladida > Geoplanidae > Platydemus > Platydemus manokwari. Next base: position 777 of record JBBMOY011803614.1, on the reverse strand, counting down.
AAGATTTTAATTGAAAATGAGATTTCAAATAGTCGATTAGTTGAACAATATCCATCTGGCTTTGGTCCACACAATGGATAGAAAAGATTTATTGATTTACCTATTGTATATTCAGGCCATTGTTTCAAATGTTCATTTAGTCCCGAAAACAAACTGGCATTGCTGGAATTGTAGGCAAAAATTCTTCCTCAAAAATATGTTGATGTTTTGAGAGTTATCAACATGCTTAGTTAGTTTGGAAAGAATATGTTTGGAAAATTTCTCATAGCGATTCATAAGTCCCCGTCTCTAAAACTAAAATAAAAAAGGAATTTTGGAAAGATTTAATTTTCTCTTACTTGAGATGTTTGTGAACAGAAGTTTGTGAAGTCATAGATACTCGTGCCGTTTCTCATTGATTTGTGCCATCATTCTCTTTTAAACAATTTACCACCTTTTCCGTAATTATTTCATCAGACAGTCTTCCTGATCGCAACCTAGTGAACAAGATTCCAGTTTCCTCAAATTTCTGTTTCCAGTATTGCACTGTCATCCTGGCTGTTGGTGCACGATTGAAATGTTGATGAAATTCTTGGCAACCTTTGGCACTACTCTGGTACACCATTGCATGGCTAACTATGAACACTCTATCTGCAAGCGAAAATTTAACACCACCCACCGTTTTTGCCATATTGAAGTAATGCTGATTAATAAGAAATAAGAAATAAAGTACATTAATCAGTGAATAATAATTATTATCAATGAGTATAAATATGTGAGTATAAATTATATTGTGTT
>JBBMOY011802504.1:0-13196 GCA_037951405.1 Platydemus manokwari | reverse complement strand
GTGAGATTTTATAAATGAATTAAATTAAAGATTTAATTCAAATTTTATCTAAAATTATATTTGTTTATATTATTGTATTAAAATATATAATTTGACTTTTCGTGACTTTTCAGTTCGTTTTTCAATGCAGCTTGCAATAATAATGACTGAATTTTTAAAAATATTTATTTTTATTTCTCCTCATTTTTTCCTTTCTATTTATAAATATAAATATTAATAAAAATCATCGTTAATAATGAAATTCTTTTCTCCAAATATTGATAATCTTTGTTTAATTGTGATTATTTTTGTGATTGTGTTGAATAAATGATTATTTTTCTAACAAAATTAACGATGAGCTCAAAAATTCTGCTCGTTGTGATAATTGAGTTTTAGTTTCTGATTTTCTGTTCGAGTTTGAGATAGAAATAGAATGAATTGTCGGAAATTGCAATTTTGGTTTTAATCGTTAAATTATGATAAATATGAATGATATTTGTTTTTATATTACAACATCTATCATATTCATAATTTGTACGTCAATTTTTTCCAAATTTTTATAAATAAAAAAAAATATTAAAAAAAAATACAATAAACATATATTTTATAAAGATAATCAATTATTTTAACAGCTATTCTGGGTATTTGTTTCGATATTTTCATTGGTGCTGTGTGCGAGATCTTTTGGTTATCATTTAGCAGTGACTTCCATTCTTATCCGATTTTTTTTGAAATTAATTATTTTGAAATTTCCACCTATTAGAAAGAATTAATTTAAATTTTAATAATTTTGTTGTATCTTTATATATTAAATTTTTTCATTCTTACATCTTCATTTACCTGAACGAATTGTCCGTTCCAAGACAATTATCCGTAATCTTATTATAAAACGTTGATAGTATACTCAAGAAACATCATACACGTCATACCATTTTTTACCAGTCATTTATCAATATTATCTGAGAAAATATTTTGATATATCTCTCAAAATAGTTTGTAAAATTATTTTTTAAATAAAATCATGATTATAAAAATTATTATTAAAATCGTAACCATGAAGCGGTTTGATTAAAAACAGTTGAGTGGTAATGCATTAAAACAAATTGCCTCTTCAATTAAAAATCATCTAGCGTGTGTGTGTAAATATCAATTAACTGAGTTTTCTTCTGAAATGTTGATAAAACAATTTAGTGTATAATCTTACAAGCTTTATATTAGAGAAGTGATCGAAATTTAAAGGCAATCAATCTATAAGAGGTAATCTCGAATGAATTGGAAAAATTAAGCGAAAAAACTTTTATCAATTATGGGTTCAGAATAAGTGAAAAAATTTCCTGATAATTTTTATTTTGAATGTTTGATTATGATGATTTAACTGTATTATAATTATCGAGAGAGATATTGTTTCCCTTGTTTGATTTTCATATTAATTCACACTATCTAGGTTCATATCATCAAACACTGTGTCAAGTGAAACATGATAGAACATGCATGAAACCTATTAAAATTAGCATGAAATATTTTTCACTGCTATCCGGTTTCGGATAAAGAAAACAATTATTAAAAATAGCAATTTCAGAGATTCGTTTCCATTGTAATGATATTTTTGAAAGACTCTCATAAAATTTCCAATTGCGTTTTGTTCAATTGTTTATTATGAATCTTTGTTACTTTGGCAACAAAAATAAACCAATTTTGATCAATTGATATTCAAAATTTTGTGAAAACCTTTCAAATCCATTCAACATTATCAACGAAAACAGAATGAAATCTTCTGTGTTGTACTTTAATTCAAAGGTTGTTGGAGATTAATAATTAATGTTAATAATTCAGCAATCACCATCGATTCAGGTGTAAAAATAACACATTAAATATTCCTATATAAGATATCAGATTAGTATTCAGTTCAATATCGATTTCATTGTTTTTTTTCTCTTTATTAATTTTCATTTGGATTTAGAAAATCTATGTCGATTACCCTATATTTTTAATATCGTTGATCAAATCTTCTATTTACATACACACCTATATGCGATTTGTTATTCATCATTGTTAAATATTATTGACCGATAAAATGTCAATCTAAACATGTTATATCTATATTAAATTATTATCGATGTTATTATTATTAACATTATTATTATTATCGTTTACAATATTATTATCAATATAGTAATAATTTAATAAATGAATCAGGCAATTTCATCACAAGATCGGTTTCGTAGTTTATTTTATTACTCACCAGTATCTGATATGCTATCGAATTCACGATTTTTTAATTCTCACATTAGTGGATTCCAATTTACTCTCCATTTCATTCACATGGACTTTGTGAGGATTTTTAAATTAAAATTTAAAAGATTTTATAAATTAATATCACATCTTATTAATTGGTTCAAATAATTGTCATTAAATGTATAAATTTTCAGTTAGTTTCCAAAATGTGCTTTATAAAATAGTAGCGGTTTATACAATTATCAGATACATTTGAGTGTCATATCGATGTATTACTCACTATTTACTAGACTAGTGTTAAATTATCTTTTTGATTTTTTGCCGTCAGAAGCCATGTTGATCAGTTGTCAATATCGCTCATTAAAGTACTCTAATAATAATGTCAAACAAATATTTCCTTTGTTATAAATAAATGTAATTTTTTATTAACTATTAAATATAATTGAATTTTATTTACAAATTTTTACAAAGATGACCAGTTTTCAATTAGAGAATTTAATTTCCAAAAAAATTTATGAAAATCCATTTAATTGTCTTTCAACAGACAATATAGAAAATTATGTGCAATAAAATTCTTTATCTAAAATGTCAAGCAATAATTTCTTTCCTTATTTATGAAAAATTTTGTTTGGCTAAATCGCTGATTAGCTCTTATAGTGGTTTGGTGTAAACCAGAAATGCTTTTCTTTTTCATCAATTTTTCGAGACGATCTTAGATTTTTATATTATATTATCAAGTGAAATCGTTTTGAAGATGTATCATATTTAGTAAAAAATGTATATAAATATCGAAATATGTATTGAATATATCATTTACCATCTCTATTAGCCCAAGATTAATCAGGCATTTTCACAACATGGCTCCTGCAATGGACGAATTTCTTGAAATTATCCTTAATATAAATCCTTTGAATAGAGAAATGTGAAAGGAAAAAAAAGAGGAAAGGCGATAAAAGGTGTATCATCAGTTTGATGTAAAAGTGATATTTTACTTTCGATTTTGTCATCATGATATTCCGACATTTTTTTGTCTGCCAACGAACATTTTATACTCGGTTTTGGTTTTGTGAACTGAAAATATTGATAAGTTTAATTTTGTGAATAATATTTTCATTACAAAAATCATTTATGGCGTCAATTTGCGATTCCCATACCACCCAATTCATATGTTTCTTTCATGTTTTTTCCGGTTAATATAAAAGATAATTTTCTTTTACATATTCTAGATTGTATAGTAAAAAATTTTGATAATTCAAATTCGGTAATATTTGATAAATTTTATCGGGTATTTTTTAAATTTTTTCAAGGGCAAGAATCTCGCAGATTTACGCCGATCTCAGAAAAATTCCGCTTTCTCCATTTCAACCATGTTGAGATTGAGTTCTCAAATTCTCCAATCTATTCAAGACATACACAACTCGGGATTTTTGCATCGTGATATTAAACCGTCTAACTTTTCTATGGGTCGATTACCATTGACTTCACACACTGTTGTTATGCTTGATTTTGGCTTAGCTCGTCAGTATATTTTACCAGATGGAAATGGAGATATCAGAGCTCCCAGACCAGTGACCGGGTTTCGAGGTACTGTTCGATATGCCTCTGTAAATGCCCATATGAATCGGGAAATGGGTCGGCATGATGATTTATGGTCAGCATTCTATATGATTGCCGAAATGGTAACTGGCAGTTTACCGTGGCGTAAATTGAAAGATAAAGATCAAGTTGGTCAAATCAAACAAAATTTCGATCATACTCAACTGTTGAGACATTTACCATCGGAATTTAAATTATTTCTCGCTCACATACAAAGCCTGACATATTTCGACGCACCGGATTATGATTATTTGAAAAATCTCATCCATCAATGTATGCGCCGTAAAGGAATCGGTTCCGATGAATTATTCGATTGGGAACCATCGGGAGATGTACGACAAGCCATTCCAGCTGGTGGTAGTCGGAATCAGCATCATAATTTCCGACGGAAGACATCATCGAATATTGGTTCGATTAAAGACGGAGATAAATCCAACAAACGTCAATCACCAAATAGAAATCAGAAATCGAAAATTATATCCACTCACAAACACAAACAATTGAAATCTAACGATGAAACAGGAATCGAAAGCAGTCCTAGACCACCACCGAGAATAGGAAAATCGATAAAGCACGAAGAAACGAATAAATGCAACTCCAAGCAAATGATCGGTTTTCAAGAAAGCACTAGAACGGAAGAAGACAATTATGTCGAAGCTTATAACATTCCTAATAGAAATGGTAAGCAATCGAGAAATTATCTCATTGAAGAATCGTTGAGAAAAGAATCCCTGGACAGCATAAAGAAAGAAAATATTCACGAACACAATAAATTGCATAGAAACACATCACTACAGAAAATCGATAGGCAAGATTCTTTAAATGCTGGAAAACATCATTCGAAATTACCGATTCTTCTCAAATCTCAGAGTCGTGATAGCAGTCCTAATTACATGGAAAACCCTGGACAAATCAAGCCACAGCCTATCAAATCATCCAATGTCAATTCATCCAGCCACATGTACAAAATGGCCAAAGCATCATCCATCGTTGATTCGGCATTCGTTGAAATTGAAAGCAAAATCGGTTTGGGTAGTCTCATTGACTCGACGAAACCCACGAAGAAGAAGACATCGAAGCCCAATAAAATCGATAGGCGTGACTACAACATAGTCGATGATATTGAAGGCTGTTCGAAATCGGATTCCGGAACGAGTGAAGACGAATATGAAAAAGAATTTTCCCAACGATATAAAAATCGCAAAGATATTGAAAAGGAATCCAGTCGTCAGAAAATATCAGCCAGAATCGAAGTGAATACGACTTCACCAGTTGAATTCAAGCCCCAACATCCATCTGATCACAACAACACCAAATCTCATCAAGATCTCAACCAACATCACCATCATGTCTGTAAAAGCAAAATTGATAGTTTATCTCGACGAATCAGTGTGAATTTCAGTGTCGGAAGTCGAGCAACTCGAGCAATAAATGAAGACAAATTCGATTATAGTAATGCTTTCGATGCAACAAAGATGCTTCATTTAACTCATTGCAGCGATAACTATGGTTACGATGACAGAGATGTGTCGGATAATTTCAGAGACGTTTTCATAGCCGATAATTCTCTACAGAAATCGATCTCAAAAAATTCCAGCCACAAAGTAGTATTACAGAATGACAAGCTTTTATCCAATCATTCAAGAAGTAAAGATGGTTCCATGGAATCTCTGAAATCGAAAAGTGCCAAATCATTCACCAATAATAAATTTGACAAGCAAAGTCTCTTCATCAATCCATCCAAGTCGACCAGTTGTAAATCATCGAAAATGTCGGCATCAGACTATAGTAAATATGCCAGCTTGAAGAAGTCGTTTTCTCGGCAAGTCAGTGAAGAATTGCCCCAGCCTCAATACAGTTTTGACAGTCCAAAGTTCAACGAAAACCACTCAAAAATGAACATCGAAAATGATTTTTACGTTACTTGTGTCAATGCACCAACTCCTTGTGGAGTTTATCCTTCTTCCAGTAGAATTCCACCGAAATGCAATGATCGGAAACCTTATCGTCAACGATGTGGATCTTCTCCCGTTCCCAATGTATTACGATATTCCTTCAATGAGACATGTATCAACGGGTTTCCGGAAAAGCCCACCGAAGCAGGAAACACAGAAAATCCCAATCTCAATCGGATTTTAGTAAGCTCCCACTGTGAAAAAGATTTCCAAAAAGCTGTCAATCGAGCGAATGCGTGTGAGAGATATCTGGAAAACATAAGCGAGGCTAATAAAAGCCGTATTCCAATCAATAATTCCATAAAAGGAATGAAAGATTCACAAGTATTCAGTAATTCTAGTCGAAACAAATATCCCGATCCAAAGAATCTCTCCAAACCCAATCGAACCTTAACAAAAACTCCAACATCTTTCGTCGATCGACAGTCACGCAGTGAATTTTCAAAATCTACCAAAACCCCAAATCCCGACAACAATCAGCGGCGTCGAAGTGCCAGTCGAGATTCAATCACAATGCCAAAGAATCACTGTTCAACTGTAAATACTCTCTATTTTCCTCAAAGGTTAGCCAATTGTCGACTCAGCAATTCGAATTCCGACATTCACAGACATTCACTGGGAACATGCGGCAGTTGTTCAATGAGAAATAATCACAATGTTCTGTCCAATCACAATCACAACCACAATCACCACAGCAACAACAACAACAACAACAACAACAACAACAATGATAATCATGAATTACTTTTATCGAATCGCCCACTGAGAACCAGATCATCATCATTGAAAAATTCTATTATCTGCCGATCATATAATGACATTTACGAATCAGTGATCACTATACCAGCATTGATATCTGGTAGATTAAAATCACAGACGAAATTTCAACACAACATGATCAGTTGCGAATCAATTGTCGATACGGAGATAAAAATTAAATGATAATTCTACAAATATAAATAAATATATTTATGTTATGTAATCAATCCAGATCATATTATTTCATTTTAAAATCTAAACCAAATGCAACATATTTCCGGTGTATTTTTGATTTCTACTTATTTCTTTTAAGTAGTATTTTATTATTAATAATTATTATTATATAATTTTTACTGTAATAATTGTGTACTGTAAAATTATTACATTAGAATGAAAGTTCCATTCATTTATTGGTTATTTTCATTTTAATCTGACAATTTTATTGTTATTTTTACATTATTTGTTTTTATAACTTATATATTTTAAATATTGAAATTTATTATTATCATTATTAATATAAATTATTATTATTAAATTATTTATACAGATACCAATTAATGATACGAATTAATGTTTTTGTTTTGTTTTGGAAAAATGAATGAGAATGGATAATTCATTGAGATTGTATGCTCAATTTATTAAATAAAAATATCAATAAATAATGAAAAAATAAACCACCGATCATTCGAAATATAGTTTTTCAATAATATTTCATTGAAATTATTACCACATTATCAACGACAAAAAACTGTCTTCTTTTTAAAAAAAATTAAATCATAATTTGATTCTTCCGATTATCGCGTGCACTGGAAATAAATATTTATCGAAATTAACTTTTCAACAGAGATATTGATTAATTTTCTTTTCCCATAAACACTGTTTCATCACAACGTAAACAAAACAAAATCATGAAACCATAAATAATAAATCTGAAAAATGTTCCCAGTGAATTACGTTAATCGTGATTCATTTTAATGCCATATTTTTCCAGTAACAAAAAAAAGTCTTCACATAAAATCGATATTAGTTGTATTTCTTTGATTATCATTTCTCTTTTTTCAATCAGTTATTTTTCCTAAAACAATATCTCTATCATTTGTTTTTGATCATTGAAAGTTGGAATAACTTTATTTATTTTACATTGGATTAGTTTTCGATGAATATTTTTATCTAACATTTTTCCAATGCAATCTATTATATCTGTGTTTTGTAAAGCATTTCTCAAATGATAAATCATCGAAAGGAAACACACATATTCTTATTGATTGTTGTTGGATTTGACGAACATTTTTTAAACATGCCAATTCATATTATAGGTATGAAATATGCTTTTGAAATTTTAACAATCAAGCTGAGTTGATATTTTAATAGATATTTTATTGCTTATAATAACATATAACTAATCGACAATGTTTTATTAATATTTTAATTATCACTGATATTTCTAGATTAATTTCAGTTATTCGCAAATGAATCAGTTGATATGATTATATAAATATACCACTCGATAAACTAAAATTACATCATCATTTGTAATCACATCACACATGAAAATCTATCTTAGAATGAGTTGAAAAGCAAATATTTTATTCTCTAAATTGATAGACGACATGATATGAGAATTCGTACAAATAATTGTGTCAAAATAGAAAAACAAATACCATAATTACAATATGAGAATAAGCTGACGAATCATTCAATAATTTATTCCGAAATTGCCGGAGAGTTTTAGACCCATGTTAACTCACTCAATTATGGTTATCTAGGCCAAAATTTGTGGATTTATTTTTGTCATGGATATTTATCGATTCCAACAATTGAATATGATTACGATATTTATTCACGATTTTAAAATATATTCCATGCTACAAAAAGTAGAATAATTTATGATGATAAATAGCTGTTTAATGCATTTATTAGAATTTCAAATCAATATAATCATATTCTACATCAATTCAATATTCTGATATTTTATGAAATCGATGACGTCATTAATAGAATAAATTTTCTATGGATAGTGTATTCGGTTTGATTTGATTATAGCAATTATAATGAGCGGAAAGTGGTCTATAACGGTTTACAAGAATGTGAATTATTTTATTATTCAATGAAATATCATAAATTAATTATCCAGTCAATGTTGTCAAACCCATTTGATAATCGTGGCACGAATTTTGACAGTTGAAGAATTTGGATGGTTCACAATTTAGTGATCGAAAAACTAACTCAGCCAATGTGAAATGTTGGCCATTTGCATTTGAATGAAAATTTCCCGATTTAGCTGAATATTTCTTGTTATTTTTAATATTATGTTTCAATTTTGTTGGGGTTTTTTGTTGGTTTTGCACTGTGTTTTATCATTTGGGATTCGGCATTAAAGTTGAAGATAGGCCAATTAAAAAATCATGAAAGAATGTTCCCAGATATTATTTCATCGATGATGAATATTTGAATGGAAAAAATCTTATTTATATTATTGTTACAACGGTCAGCAAATGCGGCTCTTGGTCTAACGGATTGCGCTTCCTATTGAAGTTCATGCATAATATTTCGGAATATTTTTGTGTACTTTAATAATATGGGATGGCTGCTTGTATTATGTTAAAAAAAAATCAACAGGTGTATCCCATTTATTTTTCGCTCGATTGTCTATGATCGGTCATTTTAAATATTCTGACAAATGAGCACATTCTACGAGATTTCTTGATTTTTATAGAGGCACTGGTATAAATAATAGATAAACTCCAAGAAGAAATTAAAATCACAATTTGCCAATAATATGCTCATTTATTATAAACAAGATTCTGTTGCGAACACGATAAATTATAGCTTTACAAATTATTATAATATTAATAACTATATTCACCATAACCGAGTATTTTAATCTGTTAATGACTTCATTAGTATTTTAAATTCCATTGATTAAGCCAAACCAATTTAAACAAATAATAAAAATAACCTATATTAATTCCTTGAACTATATTTAAACTATATTTCAGAAAAAAATTTTAAAAAACGAGCAGAATGCTAAAACAATAACTGAATCGATTGATGTGAATAAACCATCTCATTTTTTTTGAAATTATCGGACAGGAGAGAAAAAATTTCATTTATTGTTTCATGGAATCAATGAGTCATTGTGATCAGGAAATTTTATTTGTCTGGTATTAGGCACATTTATTTCCATCGATAGATTGGCATCGATTTCATAAACGAATCACTAAGATTACTCAATGGAACTTTTAATTCTTATATTAAATTTCTCCGTGAGCAATATATTTGTTTCCATGGCAACCATTGCTTAGGTGACTTAGAATGTTAAAAAGTTCACGAATTGCAAGGCGTTGGTATAAATGAGTAATGTCATTATAATAAATTAATTTATTTATTCATTTAAACAATGAACCGACAAATCTGATTGATAAGATTAAAATAAAAAAGTGAGAAAATTTCCAAATCTAAAGAAAAATTACAATCATCCCACACAATGACAATTCATTCAAATCAGATAATAATGTAAATGAAGACAACTCATATATCAGCTGAAATATCACGATATCAAATGATGGGATTTTATTGATCGCTTTATTCCATAAATCATAATGATGGAGAAATCAATAATTTCTCTTGTAAATTCCAAATCATATTGCTATCGATGTACTATAATCAATGTAAATAATCAAATGAATTTCAAACGATAAATGATCATCAAATCATACCCAATAAATGATATTGTTTTCGTCTCTAGCAATCATATATTGATATTCGTGTGTTACCCATCATGTTGACATCAATGGCATTTTGATTGTCTCAAGGTTGACAGTGACTATGAAGAGAGAAATTGATATGCTATTGATATGGATTTGTGAATTTTGAAATATTTATTTATATAACAGTTATTAATAATATTAATAATATTTTTCACTTGATAGACAAATTAATTCATCTCAAGAAATCAATATCTGATTTTAAGTTTTGTGAAAAATCTTGATTGAATAATATCTTCTCCAACTCCAAAAAGTAATTAATAATAATAATATTAATAATAATAATAATAATTAAAAAAAATCGATTATTATTATCATGACATAGTAATAGCATGACAGTGATTGATAAATGATAATCGATCCATTTTAATTGGTGGTATTCTCATCTATTGTAGACCAACTTTGGAATTAAATTCCCATTGGACAGTTGGTGAAGTGTCTTGGATAGAACATATTTTCAAGTTCACTTCTTGATTTATGCTTCACTAATACGACTCAATCGAAATGACTAATTATTATTGGAGGTTCCCCAGAAGTACATAACATTGATGAGTTAGTCTGACTAATTTCCTTGAATAATTGAGCAGAATAATCAGTTGTAACATGTTTCCACGCAATTACTTATTAATGATTCCTTTTGCTCGAGAGTATTTGATGAGACCGGCTGAAATTATTTATATTGAAAATCTTTCAAAGTATTTGTTGGATTAGGAAAACATTTGGATTGAAAAATTCGGAATTCGCAGACCATATGTTTGATATTCACGTGAAAATATTTGATAAAATATAAAAAATCACTGGCAGAGAAATTTTGCCATCAATTCTACTGAATTTTAGTAGTGGATAAAATTGCTCTATGGCGAATCGATTATTTTCTAGAAGTCGATATTTACAACATAATATGTTTTCCGTGAAATTGAACTCCATCTAATAGGAGTTAAAGGTCGATTAGAGCTTATTTGTAAAATATATTTCAAGACTTTTATCGATAACAATCTTTGAAAAATCTTTGAAAAAATTAAATTAGCGAAAAAATAATATAAATTAAACTGATATGAAAACAATCACCAAATAACTAATTATTGAATAACCATATCAGACCAAACGATTTCAATGAAACAGAACAAAATTATCGATATTAAATAAAACAGAAATTTAGCTGAAATAATTTGAGTTGAGTCGAGATTGAAAACTGAAGAAAGGAAAATCGAATGAGTCATCGGTAGATGAGGACAATTTCAATGCTAGTTTTGGATTAATAAATATTATGAAATATATTTTTTAATGATAAATGCTCCATGATATTTCTAGCTAATTCTTGTTTTAAACAAGTTCGATTTTATTTTTGAAAACTGAAATGCATGTTGAAAAACAAATACCAGAATTCTATTGGTCAATAATATATAGGTGTGTATGTGTGTATATGAGTGCACCCAGCGAACACCAAGCCTCATTTTATAAAGATTTCTTTCAGATCTTATTTTCAAAATGCCCACCAATTTCATTAATATAAATACCAATTTGCTTGTCAACAAATTGAGATCATACCTCTCTACACAGCCTTTCATCAACATCATCAAATGCGTCACAAGTTCTATTTTCAAATTCTTCCAAAGTTTGACTATGATATATGACCACAAAGAAAGAATTAGATGATTTGAAGATGACTGATAATAGAAGCCGTTCCAAAAATATTTATTCGGTGATCCATTCAACGGTTTCGGAAATTATAGCTGCAATAGCACTCTGCAGTATCTCAGAAAGTACTTTCTGCCTTTGGCCCGAGAATATGAGATGCAATAATTTCGGCAGATTTTTATTGACTTTTTTATAAAAAAATATATAATGATATACAGACGGGATGAAGTGATAAATCATTTCTACGATTAGAGATAATGATAATTTGACAATTGAGATCCAAATAATAAATATTGGGTACACTGTGTTGCGGAAAATGTTATTTATTTATTCTTACTCAATCGATGATAGAGTTCGACAAATGTTTTGGATTTAGAAACATAATAAAAATTTAACTTTATCATCAACTCTCGATTAAATTTACCAATTCCAGTTGTGAATAAATAAAAATTATTCCGATTTGATTTGTGAATAAGAAATAGACATTTTGTTGGTCGATAAATGATTTTCGACGTTAATAATTGGTACGAGAATGTGCAAATGATTCAATGCGACTTTAATATTGTAGTTAGAGGTTGTCTTGTACCTTTAGTCGTGATGAGTAATCGTAATGCAAATATTGATTCAGTTCTAATAAATCTTTAATGATTAATTTTAGACTTTGTCAATAAAATAATTATTGTATAAAACGATTAATTTTTATCTTTCATTATTTGATTAGTGGTTCACATATTGATTTTCTAAAATCATTTAATAAAGATACAAAAACCGAGTATGATGATACAATTTGTTTCGGTAGGATATCAATGTCATTTCCATATAATAATTGCAACGATGCCTGATGGTCATTATTCCACTAGTGTTGAATAAAGAAATCGTGACGGTGCCAATCAAATAATATTCATCGGACCAATCATAGAGTGGAAAATGACATGATCAATGGATATGTATAGCTTTGATTCATACTTACCGCCAGGCACAAATGACTGACGAGACTGGGAAACATGAATAAATTTCATCACTGATGATGACTGATCTGACCAAATCTCTGTTTGTGAATGAAAGTAAAATTCAATAAGCAAACCAGATTGGTAAAAATCAATTCATAAACTGTATCGATTTGTTTTTTATTAATATTAAGGAAATGAGCCCTTGATTATGAAAGTGGTATAAGTCATTTCAAACTTTCTAAACCAAATTTCCATTTAAAAATGGTAATAAATTTCACAATCATATTAAATGCTGATTTACTGGCGCTAATTAATTG
>JBBMOY011801393.1:0-13198 GCA_037951405.1 Platydemus manokwari | reverse complement strand
CTTATTTTAATTAATAAAAAATATTTTCTTATGAGTTATGCTTCTTCAAATATGTGCATGAAAATCGGACATTTCATGTGGGACAACCTAATAGAAAACTATTGAATCCAATGTTGAAATCATTCTGTAAGTGTTTCATGATATATCGAATATAAAATATATCATTTGAAGCATTTTAAAAATTATGTAATTTATTAAATTAATGTTTAACGTGCTGTTTTACCAATTATTTGAACTAATTTTTGGATTACCGCTAATATTGCAATTTCATAGATAAAAATAAATCTTAATGTTTGATCAAACCTATATTTTCTGGCGCACGCTTCTCATCTTTATTCGTGAAACATTTTTAATTTATGATATAACTTGGAATTATTCTATAAAATTTGATCAAAACCTACTAGGCATCGATGATTTTTAATTAATAATTACAGTTTAATTATTTACCAAAAATTGATGCATAAATCTCTACTTATTGTTTTAAAAGTGCCCACTAAATAGATACTTTTGAGTGTATTTTGATAATTTTCCTTTGAAGATGATTTTCGATTTATTAAATACAAAATCTAATCCATAATCAAACCACTATATTTCGGTTCATTCTTATCATCAAAGGTTATTTACTCTATGAGACAGTCATCAGTGATTATGATGATGATGATGATGATGATGTAATCGAATTAATTATATGTTATCAGATTTTCACATCAATACTAAGTAAATTATAAATTTTTTTTTTATTTTGAATTCAATTTTATCATTGACGAAACAATGTGAGATTCTGTAAATTATCATAGATGGTGTTGATATAAGATATTGAAAGTATTTGTTCGACATATGTTCGACAAATCCCAGAAAATAATTGTAAATCTGTTGAATTGTTATTTTCAATAATTCATTGTTAAAATTTTTGGAAACATTCGATAATAATTTATTAAATATTGTTTATTTTGTTTGTCATTCATATATAGGTTTCGAACGAAATTCTTTTATTCTATAGAAAATAATATTTATTTAACCAATAAAGACAATAGAGAAATATAAACAAAACATTGTTCTGTAAATCTAAACATTTTATGAAGAAATGTTTAGTTTAAACATATTATTAAATTCTTTTTTAAATGTTTAATTATTATCTTATAATTAAATAATTGTTTCAGATAGCCATCATTTAAAAAATATTATTTTGTGGTATATGATGGAGTTTAAGCGAAGATACTTGAAAAAGTTTGTGTAAAGATGGAATGAATGCGCCAGCAATTGACAAGAAGATGAACTCCGTGCTTGGCACCAATTTTACGGGAATACCGCATCCACCATTCTCCTCAGATCTTGCCCCTTGAGACTATTACCTAGTTTCTCCTATGAAAAACTCATTTCGTAGGAAAACGTATCACTCCGATGAAGAGGTTAACGATGATTTCGAAAAGTGATTTGCTTCAAAACCTGCGGAGTTCTATGAAAACGACATAAAACTACTTCTAGAACGCTGACAAAAGTATGAGAACCTTAATGGTGACTTTTTCAACATTTCAGACTTACAGGCGAATGATGTTGTGTTTATATTTCTCAATTTACATATTGTTTTTATTGGTTAAATAAATATTATTTTCTATCAGACAAGACTTTCTTTCCAATCCTGTATTTATCAATGACCTGTGCTATTGATAAAATATTTTTACTTTCTGTTGACCAATGTATGAAAATTTAAATTGATTCTTGTGATGAATTGTTCTTGATTGTCTTAATTCAGTTTTTTAATTTTCATTTTTAACTTATAAAATATATGCTGAGGTAGTTTTATTTTACTATTTTTAATTATCAATCATTAATGTTTTATATATCATTCCATCATGTTAATAACACAAATGAAATAACAATTTATTCGAGTATTTTGCTTGGTTATTTTAATCATTTATAAATATAAATATAAAACCTTTTGGAGACCAGATATGAAAGCTTCAATATTTTCACGGTGTATATACGAACTAATTAATATGGAAATTTAATCTGACTTTCTCCAAATCTCTGGTGTTTTTCGTCGATAGCTTTTCATTGTGAACAGTTGGGGAAAAATATGAAAAATATTTAGATTTAACAAATTAATAGTTCTCAGGAAAATTCAAATAGAAATTAAATTTACTTTTAACCAAGTAGCGATTTGTTAATTAAACCATAGAATGTAATATTAGTGATGTTTTGACGATTTGTTTATTGACATATAGAAATCCCGAAATTTTGATAATGGAAACATTGAATCATTTTATCTCATCTTATCTAATGATGATTTATTTGATCTCATCCTTATCGATTATAGACATCATCCATGTCTATATATAATTTGAGTATTCAAATTGGATTGAATATGAAACAATTATTAAACCCAACAATTACTTTTGGATCATTGGTGTCGTGAAAATTTTGACCGACCATGATCTTTACAAATCTTTCTATTGAACAATGTAATGTTGTATGATGGCATTGAACTATATATCAATATTTAATAAAATATGATTTAACACGCTAAACTCCAATGCCGCTTGGAAAGGAGAAGAAATTTAATTTTCAGATTTATAATCGATTCGACAGGTTTTTCCTACTGATGACAACGCAATTCTGTTTTGGAACAATCTGTATTTTAATTCCTTCATTCAAATTCAAAACACAATGGTAAACAATAATATTGTTGATATATCGTCTTTTCTCACAATCAATAAGGCCATTATAAAATATTTCAGAAAAACATTTGTTTCGATATTATATATTATGTTTTTTATCTCATCCAATATGTATGGCTATGGATAATGGTAATGGTTGAATGACTTCACCTTTAATCGATACTTCGAAGATGTAGACTTTATTTCGATACATCATTTAATAAAAGCATTGATGAACTTATAAAGTTCTCCCTGGAGATTTGTTGTGGATTGATAAACATTTATAGCCAACTTGAATCTATATTGTATTTGTAGATATAGTTGTTGGATCATGTTGAACTGTGGATTCTGGCTGATGACAGCAATTAATTATTCATTAAAATAAAATATTTTTTACCAACCGTCTAATATAAAATCATTAATTCTCGTTAGCATTCATAGACTATTAGAGGACATTATTGATTTTGAAGTTTTCATTTATTCAAACAAATTTTAATTTATATTATTAGGAAAAACTATTTGTTTCATTAGACGACTATTTGTTGAGGACGGATTATCAAATATTCAACAAAATACACGGAATTTTTTTGAATAGTTTTAATATAATAATAATTTAATAATATGTGGTATAGTTGTATGTGTAACTCCTATGGCGCACACACACACAGACACACATATATATATTTGTTTATTTTATGTGTTGTTAAAGCAATGCTGGTGTGCTCATCGAATCCTAAATATTACGTACTTCAATAATAGATCGTTTAAGTAGCCCTTGCCACTCATCAATACTGGGATACTGGAAGTTTTAAAAATACATATCTTATTGGGTTTAGCGGATCATATATTTTTACAACCCTGTACTTTCAAGGATATAATTTTATTAATATAATTTTATATAAAATCTGAATTAAATCTTTAAAAATTTAATTTATTTAAAAATTTTCACAATTATTATTTCATAATTTTATGCTGAAATACTCTTAATAAAATATATTATTCGTATATATGAGCAATATATAGATATGTGCAAGCAAATCAGAATTCAACAAGCGCACACATATTTGTTGTGAGTAGGAATGATTTTAAGCGAAATGGCTATCGTTTCTAATTCATCAACAAACAAAATATGAAAATTCGATCTACTCGAAATCGATAAATTGAAATTTTTTACTTGAGATTTTGACGGAACTGTTATATCAGGGTACTGCTTATTGGAAATGAAAAAGAATAAATCAGTAAACCCTCTATACACTTACACAGGTATTTATTTATCATGTTTAACTTACTTTTAGTGTCATTAATTGGGGCTATGTCAGCAATAAGACTTTTCTTCTGGCCCAGATTTTTACTCAGGAACTCATTGTATTCGAATTCATAAAATTCCATTGTTTTCTCATTTCTGATATCCATTTTCTCAAGAAACCAACTTGGTCTGTCACCCTATATTTATAAATATTTATACGAAAATACTTCTCAATGCCATACATCGTTTCCATTTTGAATTCTTATTTTCTTTATGACTCCCACGTCTTCCATTTCCAATTTAAACATATCGCGTTGAGCTCTTTCAAAATTATCAGAGTTCTTATCGAATGTATGAATGGATGAATTTCCAGTTGTTCCGAACAACTGTAGAAATAATGATGAATTCGTGCCTGCATTTTCAATATCTCCCGTTATTACAGATATCGTGTAAGTTATTTCTGAAAATACAACAAGAGATTATAATTATAAATAATTTTTGAAAAGTGCTTTCGTAATTAATGTAATTAATAAAATAATCCACACGATTTCTCAAAAGATATAAAGAAAAGGAGATCAAAGAACGTTAGTTCATACAATGAAGTGGATAGGAAATATATCTGAACGAGAATTGGAATATTCTTTGAAATATTCATTGCTTGCGAGTATACGCTATTTTATAGTTTAGATTTAAAAGCATAAATAAATATTTGCCTCACAATTTCCGATGAAAAGTTTTCCATCAATTAATATCCACAATAATGGAATTATGCCAGTTTCTATAGAATTCCCATGGAATAGATTCATTATGCAGATTATGACTGGTAGCAGTATGACATATGAATAGTATTAAATAGGTAATATGCGCATTTGTCGCCAGATATCTATCGAGATTTTTTAAATAATATCAGATCATAAAAATCGATATTTAAGCAGTAAAGTATTTTTCTCGCATTTAAAAATATCCTGATTTCATTTTTATCGAGAAATGAGATACAAATGATATCGATATTTATGATTTGGAACTGATAAATCCCTGTAACCATAGAAAAATAATTATTAAATCCCAACGATTTATTAAAATTTTAAGAAATGAGTTGGACATTACTATAAAGAAGCAAAACTTATAGCTATACTTTCCTATTAAGTAATATGGAATATTAGTCATTACATGATTAGTTAATAATACAAACCACGAAACAATACTTTTTGCTATTTTTGTCATCATTTTATCTTGTATGTTATAAATCCGATTGGTCTTCTGCTCTCCTTCAAATCTTGAAAACCAGGAGGCACACGTAATATTGTACAATTTCCCCTTTGTCGGCAGCTCAATTGTTATACTATTCAAATACCAGCTCGATTCTCTGTCAACTCCTTCGTTAGCGATTTCAACCTGCTTAATGTCTCCTACATCTGAAGCTTCGACAGACATTATTTCCTTTGATCCAGGAGCAAAGTAATTTGATCCAAGTTTATTGAGATATATTGGAGCGGTTTTCAATTCATTATTACCATAAAATCTAATCCAAAGCGGTCCCGATGAGCCCATATTCTTATCTGGACCAGTAACTATTGTGATAGTGTATGGAATAGCTAAACATTTTTGATAAACATGCCACCATAAAGAAGTTATCTAACATTCGGTGAACGTTTTGTTATCATCATCCATTTCAAATCGATATGTTCCACTTAATGAATCTTCTTTCGTAGAATCAAAACTGGCCGCAGATCCACCACTATATACAGATCTACTTCGTCCAGTACTACTTATCGATCTTTCACCTTGATATCCGACAACATAAAAAGTTCTTTTAATTTTCTTGTCCTCTTTAGATTTGGAAAGCCATCTCTCGCAATGAAACACGTATGCTTCGTTGTCATATTTGTCGATTATTTTCACTTCCTTCAGATACCAATCCTTTTTAAACAACCCAGAATTGTCATGTCTAATTTCTATCTTGTACAATTTACCGAGATCTACAGCTTCCCATTCGAATTCATCAATCTGAGAAGAAGAATCATTAATTAAATCACATCACAAATATAATTATATCACATTATTTCGTTCGAATTTGTCGGAATGAGATTTCGAATCAACAAGTTGTCGTTCACCACTATCACCACCCTCTCCATACACTTTTAGAAAAACATTAGCATTGGTACCGGTGTGATCACCAGTGTGTACAAAAATCGAATAGATTTTCTTTTGTAGAAGACTGACAACACTATCGACCTTTTCTATTGATTGACCATGTTTATCAAGAGATCCTTTGCGAATAATTTTCTCTGGTAATAACTCACGTTCAATCGCTCCGTCATCTTCATCCCTTGCCAACCATCGATTGCAAAGAAACTCATAAGTGATCGATTTCTAGACACAACATTAATCTCGAAATAACTCAAAGTTTTATACTTACATTTTTATCAGCTAATAATTTCTTAACAAGAACTTTTTCCAGATGCCATCCAGCTCCGATACCTTTTCCGTCGTGACCAATTCTTATTTTTTCAATCGGATCCTCAATTTCCTCCAAAGCTAAATAGAATGTGCTAACAGCTCCCTTTTGAAATTTGTTTTTATCAGCAGCATCAGCCAGATTTCTCTGCTCAGTACAATCATTTCTGCCATATAATTGAATGTACACATTTGCGTTTGTGCCCGCACCACTTCTGTTTGAGGTGTGCGTCGTTATTTCATATTTTATTTCTAAATTATTTATCCATCAGAACACATAATCATTTCATCAATAATAGTGTTACTCGGTCGTTTTGTCATTGTCAACTGAGTTTCTGAATAAAGTTCTCTTTCTAATTTCCCATCACCTTTCGATGCCGAAATCCATTCGTTGCAAGGGAAAACATAATTTTGTCCAAGCTTCTGGGCTTCTACTTCTACTTTAGCCAAATGCCAATCGGAACTCGCCGTCGAATTGTCATGCCCGATTCTAAAATTATTAAGTAATAATAAAATAAATTATATTACCATAGCAACACTATTAGTAACAAATATTTTTCAATTTATCAGCAATTCGTACTTGATTTTCTTCAGTTCACCAAGATCTGCAGATTTGACGATGAATTCGTCACAGTTTCCAGATTCGAACTTGTTTGCATGAGTTGCACTTTTCTTTAGAGGAACAATTCCCGAGTCACTTTTTTCTCCATATAAAACAATGTGAACATTACTATCAGTGCCAGCGAACAGTTTCTTCGTTGTGTACACTTTCACCGTGTACGTCTCCAATTTGTCTATCGAGAATTGGTCTTTAACACAAAAATTAGACCACAATATTCACCTTCTTGAAATATTTTAAATTTATCTTTGGTGAGTTGACCATTTTTCCAATCTTCATAAATACTACCATTGGCCGGAAATATCTCTCTAGAAATCAGGCCATCGTCCTTGTCTTTGGCAAGCCACGAATAACATGGAAACAAGTATTCATCTTTTTCGTCATTTACCAACACATATTCGACGTACCAAGCTGCTCCGGTTCCGGTATTGTCATGACGAATTTTTATTTTCTCCAATATTCCCAAATCGACTGCTTTAATCTGGAAAGAGAGATTTTGTTGTATGTAGGTATAAATATGTTGATATCGGAAGATTTTATTCCTTAAACGTTTCAATAAGTTCTGGAATCGGAATTCAATACTGCTATGTGGAAGCTGTAGTGTTTACGATTCATTAATAGAATGTTACCATAACTACAGAATATTAAATCGACCAATCAAATTGTCGAATACAACAACTACAACTAAATAACAGTTTTGTGTAATCCGAAAATTTTCAAGAAAATTTTATTAAGGAAATTTTAAATTATTAGCTTTATCGGCAAACCGAAATATCACACTTAAAGAGATTCAGATAGTAATTATTTATCTTTTTGGTTTGCTTGGTAAATGTTGGCTGATAAAATTTATAATATTTACATTGGTAACTATTCGAAGGTAAAACTTTTCAGATCGATAATAAAATATCAATAATACATCGGATCAATGGAAAAGATATACAGAAAAACAAAGAATCAGACATCGCCAAATCAATATATTCTATTTCTAAATATAAAATCTTACAGAAAACTTCAAGAGATAAACAATTCTGGTAGTTGATTCATTATAATCGTTTGGCTAGCGGGACAGCTAGAAAAATATTCAAAAATAAAGTATCACTAGTCAGTTACTTCCAGAAGATATTTTTATAAATTATGGCTTATTTAATGTTAATATTTATTTGAAAGCACATGAAGCCCATCTTTATGAGATCAAAATGATAACAAAAATAGTTGACATTATTAAACTAAAAATTAAGCATTGGAACCCGCAAATGATCAATATCTTGTGATCGTAATTTAATAAATTGCTAAAGTTACTTGAAATTTATCTGAACTATTTTCCTCAAATTTGTTGGATTTAGAATCTACCGTATTCTTCAATGCTCTATCTCCAGAGTCGCCATTTTTCCCATAAATAGTGAAAAACACATTGGCATCAGTACCGGACCCATTTTCTCTGCCAGTTTTCACGATAACCGTGTAACTTATTTCTGTATCAATGTCGTAAAATGTGAATTATTTGAAAATTATATATAACCTTTCAAATCAGACAAAGGTCTTCCAGCTTCATCTGTGGGAAGAAGTTCTCGAACAATCATGCCATCGTCTTCATCAGTAGCGAACCAACGTTTGCAATAAAACCAGTATCTTTCAATTTCGTTTTCTTCTTGATCAGATCTAAATTCAATGAAATTTTAGCTGAATATGGATTCCAAAGTGATGATTGAGATCAACCAATTATCATTTATTCAAATATATTGATTATCGATAATAACAATGTATTTTATACATTAAGACAAGATATAAATTCGATATATTATTCGCTATGTAAATTTTAAAATCGATTTTATTATTAACTCTAGAAATATTTTAGCTTAAAATTTAGGATTAATCAATACTTAATTAGAACAACTGATCGTAACGAACGATGCTAAACAAATAAACATTAACAATTTATCAATAAATTTTTATTGAAAACTACAGGTTGGCGGGTTATTCACAGTATGAATGGGCGTTTACGCAAACGGATGATTTGGATATCAATTATATCAATAAATTAAACCGGTTATTTTCCGTTGCCAACAACAATTACCAACACTTGAAGAAGACGTACATTTTCCATCTTTGAAAATCAGATGGTGTCACATCGACAAATCCCCCTGCTAAGAATCAAATCTTAGCTTCTATAGTTTATAATTAAGGTGGTCAGTAGTGATCGAAATCTATTGGTGTCATCAATAACTATTTATTCCTTTCTAGTTTCCTAATTTATGATTGGCATTTTATCGATTATTACATTACGAATTGTTCGGCACATAATATAAATGCCATTGATTATTTTTCTAAATGATACTATCATTGAGTGAGACGAAATCTTACAATAAAAACGGATTTGCACTTTGGAAACCTTGTTTTGGCGCTTCAAACATTTACACACCTACACAATCACACAGCCATGACAATCAACCAATCATAGTTGAGTTAGATGGAAAACGAAATTTGGAAAAAAGGACATGATCACACAATTACACACACAGGGATTGACCAATTTCGCACATAGAAAAATCAATAATCCTAATAGAAATATAGAAAAGTAAAGATCAAATCAAAATGTGTTACAAACGTGACACAAAAATAAACCACAGATCTCGAGTATAAATATCTATGTAAAGATGGCCAACTGTCGGTTGGAAGCCAAGTTTTGGTTGCGTTTTTTGGGACATTGTATTGAGTTTTAAAGTCGTACTAATTAGTAAGGTGCTAATAGGAGGCCAAGTTTTGGTTTGCATTTTTGTGATACTTTGTGAGTCATACTGTTTGGTACCTGAGTTAGAAATAAGACTTGCAATCTTCGATTTTCGGAATCAGCAATTATTTGGTTATTTAGAATTTAGTACCAACATTATTTATATATTTTTTCATGAACTTAATATTCCTATTTATACTTAGCTGATTTTTAAAATTGATTTCTTTAATTGCAATATTTATAGTTATAAAAATAATTATTTTTCAACACGTGTTTTGATTGGATATTTTAATAGAAAATCAAACTAAAATTTCTTAATCGATAAAATACATTTCTAGTAGATAATTATTGATAATATAAAAGTTAAAGCGTAAAATTTCAAAGTTAACCTATCGTGCAAATTAGGATTTTTAAATAATACAAGCAAATTTTTTTGAATTTTTTATTGAATTGAAGTTATAGTTGTGTAATGACACTGAAAATTCACAATTTAGTTGGTTGAATGGTTGAGCTCAAGTTGTTGTAATTGAGATGACACAAATGAGTATTAATAATCAAAAG
Organism: Platydemus manokwari; assembly: GCA_037951405.1. Lineage (NCBI taxonomy): Eukaryota > Metazoa > Platyhelminthes > Tricladida > Geoplanidae > Platydemus > Platydemus manokwari. The sequence goes on along the minus strand of JBBMOY011801393.1, from coordinate 2,930 downwards.
GCAAAAAATTTAATTTTCTAAAGAAAACAAGGGACGTAGGAAAGGTTTAGAAGGATATTTGAATTTTTTAATTATAGAGATTTAGTTGAATCAAAATTAGCTTGATTGACTTCAATTGATCTCGTAGGTCTGTTGAAATGGCCACTTATAACTTTGTCAGTCTGTTAAAAATCCAAGAAAAGGAAAAAAATGAAAGCTTTCTTAATTTTTCGCTAATCTTAATTCAGAAAAAAGAATTGCAAATAAATTCAATGAGAACGAAATAAATATATTTTAAATCTGAAAACAAAACTCTTATTGATCTAAAGTAATGATCAATTATCTATTCGAATACTTGAACACATCCATTCATTTTTATCGATTTTATTTAATATACGTGTAATTAAATTTAAAAATTACTAGGGGAATTATTATTTATTCAAGATATTCGAAAAAGGCAAAGATGAGGAATAAGAGAAAATTTGGAAGCTATTCACTGTTATCGATACAATAAAAAACTCGCTTGATCTTAAGGAACCTTGATAATGCTAATTTTAGCTCTACCGTATTTTATCGAAATAAGATTATGCTCACCTGCTAGAGTTTAATCTTAACGAAGATGGAGGATCTTCATCGAAAGAATCGAAAGATGATTCTGATGAATATGCTTTTGATCGTTGCACTTAAAAAAAAATTCTATCTAGTTTGACATTATAATTTAGATAATCACATTTTTTTCGAGGTTTCGGTTCCTCTTCTTTCGGCTGACCCAATAGTTCTATAAGGACTGAATCTAAGAACCATCCTGCTCCGGGTTTTTTGCCATCATGGCCAATACGTATTTTCTGTATTTTTCCAACATCAGTGGCATTCACCTACAATCGGTTGCAGCAATTACTTATCATTCATTCACAAACCAGTATTACTTTAAACACGTCTTCCGAATTCCTCTCAAAAGTGTTTGAATTACTTTTCAAACTTAGTTGGTCTGTTTTCTTTTCTTTTCCATATATCTGAAGGAACACATTGGCGTCTGTTCCTGCCTGAGCAAGATCCCCAGTGAAAACTGTTATCTGATAAGGAATTGCTGGAAAGAGATTATTAATTTATGCGGAAAAATTATTTGTAACACTTTTTTCGATTTTCTCAATTTTAGAAGGATCAACATCAACTTGTAGATTTTTCTTATCGAGCCACTTGTTGATTAAGAATACATATCTAGAACCAAGCTTCGGAACAATTACACAAACCTGGTTTACAAACCAAGCTGATGCAGCTCCCTTGTCGTCATGAGATAATCTTATGCTTTTCAGCTAACAACAATTTGGGTTGCTAAACGTTTTTAATATAAAAAACGTACTTCACCAATATCTTCGGATTCGATTTTAAATAGATCAGTTGCACCGGTTTCGAATAAATTCATATTTGTAGATGATGTTTTCAGCTGAATAGTTCCCGTATCCCCTGCTGAACCGAAAATGCGTAAGAATACATTGGCATCGGTACCAGCTCCTGCAACTTTTCCCGTTCTAACTTCGACTTCGTATGTCACTTCTAAACAGTAAAGAACATTCAACAGAATTCTTATGATTATTTCTCACTAACTTCCAAGTAAAGCGGTTCCTGTAAGTTCTCTCACCGTTAACCCATCCCCCTCAGCACTATCAAACCAACTAAAATATTATAAGCATATCATAATAATGATAAACAATAATAATAATAATTATCATATGAGGATTACAACATCAGGTTTAAGAATTCTTAAGTTTATAATAATTGTTAGAATTATAGAATGTATGGAATTAGGCTTAAGTTAAGAATTGGGGTCTGGTAATTTTATAACTTATTTTTATGTATATTTACAATGTTTAATTTATTCATATAGTTTAGTTTTTTAAACTTTAGCTTATTCTTTAAAAAAATTTTGAATTTTTTATTTAAGTGCTTGAGAAAATTTTCAGTCATTTGAAATAATTAAAAAATTTACAATTATTTGATAAAAACAAGTGATACTAAACCATTGAACATGTCATGAGTTTCCTAGGTTCATTTATAATTAAATAATTTTAAATTTCCAAAATCAAAAAATTATTTAGAATTGTTTAAAAAATATGTTTTGTCCCTTTTCGACATCCTAAAATGTGAGATATTAACTAAACCAGAGGTGGCCAAATTTTGTGTACGTAAGATCATTTGAATAACATCTCACGCGATAGACTAAATTTGGCTTCAAGATCGACCGGTTGGCCACCCCTGAACTAAACTATATGAATAAATTAAACATAAAAGTTAAAAAGGATCCTAAAATGAAATTTTAAATTTGTTGAGTATATTTCAAAATTCTATATACTTTATTTAATCATATTCTTTAAAAACATTTAGAATTTTTTATTGAAGTACTTAAGAAGAATTTTAGTTGTTTGAAATTAAATATTAAATAGACTAGAGCTTAAAAATCTCCTAAAATTTGATTATTTGAAAAAATGAAAAAAGTATGTCGAATGCCAATTTATTGAAAATTAGTGAGGACTCCTTTTTTAATATTAGAATCAAATTGAGAGATATTATCAATTTGTACAATTATTTTATAAAAATAAACAATGATATTATTAAACATATCTGTAATTAACCAACTCGATTTATATTTATAAAAATTTAAATTTAAAAACTCAAATAATCATATAGAAGTGTTGTGATTAGAAAGGAACTTGGTTTTAAAACAATGTTTTGTCACTATAAAATATCTTTAAAAGTGAGATATTAACTGAATGATACGAATAAATCAAACACCCCAATTATATGTAAAATTAAGTTATAAAATTATCTCATGCACGAAAATTCATTATATCGAAAGTAGGTCAAGAAACCTTTTTTACTTAAGCCTAATTTTTTATTTGAAGTAGAAAAATATTCACTAATATATTTTTTAAACAAAAAACATCAAGTGTTAA
>JBBMOY011800283.1:0-13198 GCA_037951405.1 Platydemus manokwari | reverse complement strand
GATTGTAAAATAATTCAATTTTAATTTTTAATTTTTTAATTTTAATTTCAAAATTATTTAATTTAGGTTTAAAGCCTTACAATTTCATTATTCGAATATAGATTCTTATTTTATCACATATTAAAATATCTCGATATAATCAGCGTTATACCACTTTGTGTGAGAAAAGATGTCACTTTGATCTTTGTAAGTATGAAACGTAACTCGAAAGGTTTGACAATTACGACGAGCACTTAAAAAATGTTTACCAGCCTTACAATGACCAGAGACAGAGAGAAATGCTTACAGAAGATCACAACCCTCTAGCTTTGAAGCTGGAGGAAATGGTACGCTAAATGGGCACAAACAACTAAATCAGTTGGCCGGAGATTTGGAGCAATTCTTAACGAATTACCCGATTGAAAATACGGATGAATACTCTCACTTAGAGAACAGACAATATCACTTCAATGCAAGACCATCCTATTCAAATGTTGCAAAATCTGTGAACTGGAAGGATGGTCATAGTAAATAAATTTCAAGCATATGGAAATCAAGCGATAACATCTACAACATGAATTCAAACAAGGAACCACATCCAAACACACTTGATGATAAAGGTTTCAATATGATAAGGAGAAAAACACGACGAAACTCCAGAAAGGAATCTGGCTCACGAGGTTATACCCTACAGATTAAATCAGAAAATCAAAAAACGAAAACAAAATTTTCACATATTGAAAGATGAAAGAAAAAATGAAATTCATTCCAAGGAAAAACGGAGACCCCTTATTCCTGCTACTTTTAACTCCCACAAGTCATGGTCTCTTAACATTGACATCGGATCGCTAAAAGATAAACCGCATCTCAAAACAATTTTAAATAAATTCAGAAAACTCTCAGAGAAAGGGAAAAAGACAGCACAGTGATGCTAGCGAACATGAAAACAAATGCTAAGGTTCCCATCTGTAATCCTAATAATATCCCAGGATTAACGAATAACGACGCACTATTGCAATTCAAAAATAATCTTCGTAATTATGGAGTAGAAGATAAGGTTACTGAAACTCTAAAAGATATATTTTGGCCAACTAATACTTTGAATGATGATAAATAAAAAAGTAACCTGGACGATCAAAACTCATACAATATAATTGATTTTGGCAATAGCTCGGAAAACATCGTGAATCTTATTGCCAAACAATTGAACGACGTTGATCTTGATATAGTAACCACAAATCACGTGAAGCTGGATATCCTCAACACAAATGTAAGCAAGACTAGAATATAAGATAAAGAGACAAACCTCGAAATGATTAGCTCAGCTGCGCAAACAGAGGTGCCTACCACAGACTTGGAGAATGAATCGAACTCACATTCCACTGCAATATATCTTAAAATCAACACGGCAACATCTCTTTTATCGTCAATGAGAATTGATAATGCGATAGTATTGGATAAGTTCTACGGTCTTTCCACGGCAAAAAATAGGTCTTATGCTACCCAACTCATCAAAAGATTTGAATTAGAAAAGGAAAAAATGGAGGACGAACTCATGGCAGAATACAAAAAAATAAAACTCAAGAAACATGTGCATCTCAAGAGGAAGTACCGATTGCAGTGATTAAAAAAGTCAAAATCAAAAAGTTCACTACGATTCAAGAAAAAATGCTGAGCCTAATGGATAAATAGGCCATGGAGTCGACGCCAAAAAACGCAAACAAGAATCGATCCCTGTCAACCATCCCCAGCTCAAGGTTGTTAGATAGTCAGGAGTACTCCTTGTCTTGCACTGCGAGCTACACAGAATCTGACTTTTGATGGGATCTCATTTTGGCCTCGTCCGAAGCGAACAAAAGGGCCTCACTGTCTTATACCGAATGGTTCTTCGGAGACCAGATTGATAAATATGGGTGAAAACATGTTCAGTTAAATGATTGCAAGTTCAACAGTAGCTATGTTGCAGAATTAATTACAAATGGAACCAATCTCAGTAAAGTTGGTATCAATGCCATGAAGCTCAACATGTACAACAGCCCTTGCCCTAATTAACGTACAAAACCAACACTGCACGATGCTAGTGATCTACCCATTTGGGGGAGGTATACTTGACCCATTGAGTAGTGACAAATTTTTAAATGAAGCTGAAATCAAAGCGAAGAGGACATGCAACACACTCAAATACAAAAACATAATTTGGAAAAACTCAAAGATAAAAAGAAACTTCTTTTATAAGAAAGAACGGCAATTAGAAAAAAATAACTTTGACTGTGGCCCATTAATATGCGGCCGCATTGATTGTGTAGCTAATAACCAATCTTGCATAGACATAGACGTCAAAACCATCAGAAGAAAATGTAAACAAAACATTTCGGAAGATTTGATTAACAAATTAACAGGGGTGGGACAGGCAACTGCATAAAATCAAGATGACCATATCCTCTTTACGAAAAGACACATGATCGCCTTATGTAAAAAAGAATTTCAATGTCGAAAATTTCTAGTACTCGATCCTTTTATTGGTAGAGCCCTCGGAATCGATGACGTTGAAGATGTTCTGGAATTCCTGTCGTTCCAGTATTTCAAAAACAGGGAAATTATTTTTTGTCCACTTCTGATGAATTCTAAACGCTGGATTCTAGTGATAATATTTATAACAGAAAAATCAATTCAATTACTGGACCCTAGAGGTGATGATACAGATGATCAAAAAACAAAATTACTCAGTAATCTAAATAGAAATATTTTTATGATGATATGGAAGAAAAAGGTCTGAAAGAAATTGAGCCTACAAAACCCAGACTGATACAGTGCAATTTTGGAGAAAGCTAGTCAATGGTATTTGAAAATCAGCCATAATTTCCAACTTATGAGAATAAATATAAAGAGAATAAAGAAAAAACCTAATAAGGCGATCCTTGAGCATGAATGGAAGCTCAAGAGAGGAGAACAACTAATGTACATTCCTGATTTTTGCCCAAAAGATACATTTGAAATCAGGAAATCATTAGCAGAAGGATTGGCCAACAACTTTACAAATAAAACAGTAGATTAAATGTTTAGGAAATAATGTGAATTTATTCGCTGTGTCTGCACAATTAAATAATCAAGTAACACATACTTGGGTAGAGCTAATAATGAAAAAGGAGATGAAACAGACCTAAAACTAAGGAGACTGTTTAACCACTCTCCATCTGCTGCCTTTGAATGAGCCACGCAATACACAAAAGTTGACTGTCAATTTATTCAAAAAGACTTCGAAAACAGTTCGAAGAAAAACAGAAGCAAAAAGCAGATCTTCCTGATTGTGTAGGATCGTGTACGAAAGCATGTAAAATTTTTGTTCACTAAAGAAACTTACTAAAAGGGGCCAAAATTTCGACATCAGCATAATAGAACCAGAAATAATTTATACAACCATTTGGAAAAAGTGCTTCTGGAAAAAACAAGATCAATTATAAAGATATTCTATATGCAGATCCAGAGACAAAAGTCATACACAAGATTTTCCAAAATGTCTATGTAACCAAGAAATACCAGATGAATGAAAAACATTTACAACATTGATGATACCGAAACCCATGAAAGAAGGTCACTATCATCAAGTCAACTCCTGGCGCCCTATTGCTCTGCTCAACTGCAGCTATAAAATTTTCACAACTATTCTGTACAAACAACTGAAAGATTGGATTGATGAAAACAACTTAATACACAACTTTTTATTTCGAGCCATTATAGAAGAACACAGCAAGAGAAATATCGATAATGTTCACATCGGATTCTTAGACATAGGAGAAGCCTTTCCTTCATTAAATCTTGAAGCGATGTTCACAATCCTTGAGCATATGGGATTGACTGAAACTGCCATCAAAATCATAAGAAGTCTCTACATAGACTGCCAAACGTCTCTTAAATGCGCATATTATGAAACGAAACCAATTAAAATTGATTGGGCTGTCCGACAGGGCTGCCCGATTTCCATGCTTTTATTCAACATAGCCATCAATCCAATCTTGGTACAAATGGACAACTGTCTTATTGGAGGCCTGATAATTGAAAATAATCGAATTTCATGCCTTGTCTATGCAATTATTGATAAAAATCAAAATGTTTTCCAAATGATGATCAATGAGGCATCAGCGCTGGGGTTCCTTCTTGGTTTCAAGTTCAAACCATCAAAATGTGGGCACTTACATAATCAAAGATCAAGTACTAACGCGGCGGAATTCCTGATCCACAATGAGAAAATTTCTACAATCAATCTAGAAGAGCACTATCGCTATCTAGGAGTGAAATTCTCTATGAAGCTACATAATTCAACAGAAGAACTGTTCATCGACATGGAAACTCTGATGAATAAACTGGAAAAATGCATTTTATTATCATACATCACAATTTAGGAAATGTATCCACAACTATTTTAAATTTTATTCTTCATTTTGTTTTATACTATCTGAATAATATTAATATTTACCTGAAAATTCAAATAATTAATTTAAGCATTGAGGAAAAGTGAATTATGAAACATTTGGAGTCAAAAGTGATGAAAAAGTTGGCTTTTCTTTATTGAAGTTGTTAAAAATTATTGATAACTTTCATACTATCAAATAATTATCGAGTGTTTTATGTTAGATGTTGCTGTTGGTTTGCATTTGTTATTGAATGATTTTTAAATTCTGTGAACCTATTTGAAAATCTTTAATAAAAATAAATTTCAAACAATCTTTATAGTTTTTACGTTAAACTGACTATAACAATGAATTGAATAATTTTATTTGTGATTTTAATTAAAATAAATAAATAATATTCAAGCTGAATCTTTTTATTGTTCATGTCAATTAATTTCGTACTGCAATGCAAATCAGATTATTGATTAAAATTCATCAAATTGCCTTTTAATTTAGTCAAAAAGATGCTCTGGAAAAGAAATCTTTAGAAATTAAAGCTTTGGAAAAATCACAAAAGTAAGACATTTATCATAATATCGAATATATACATAAAGAATGTAAAATGAAATAGTAAAACGTTCGATAAAACAGATGAATATGGATATCAATCTCTTGATCCAGCTAATAGAAAATATCAGATGAAAATTAAAACATTGAGTGACGAAAATGAGTCATTGGAAAAAGAAAATGAAGGTATTATTTATTAATGTTTGTATACGAGGAATTGGAATTCATGGCGATCAGTCAGTAATATAATTAATGATAATAATAAATTATAACAATATAATTAATGATAATAATAAATTATGATAATGAATGATAATTTAGCCAATATTTATAGGATAAAATTTTATGAGATCCTAATATTATTGGATTAATTATTTATTAATTAATTACAGAAATAAATTAAGGAATAAGATTATTTTCTATTAAATATCCTTAAATTGGTCCATTGGTTTTCTATTTTTGTTTAAACTGATTGTAACATCACTTGTCACAATATATAAATATATTATTGATTATGATTTATAAGTTATAAATTGTCTGATTGTAGATTATGATGGTTTTGGTTTCACTGTTTAGATTCATTATCAAGCTATGTTCTTTTCATACTTATTTGCTTTAAAACTGATATTACTTCTCAATAGAGCTTGAAGAGATTATATATTGTTCTACCTCATTATTTAAATTATTTTATTTTTCTCTATTTTAAGTAGTTGGCAATCATTTATAATTGTATACTCGATATTTACACATATTTAATTGGTTTATACATATTCGACGCCCTTCTTACGTTTAGACTCTATTTGCTTAATTGGTTTTGTTTACATTGTTAAATGTAAAACATTTTAAAATCATTCCTATTATCATTATCCTGTGACACAAAATTTGATTTGGATAATTATTATTTATTCTTCTAGTATTAGTTTTATGTGTGTTGGGTTTTAAGCTTTCAGCTGATACCCTGAATACAAATATAACATTCTGTTCGATTTTATTAAATATTTTCGTTATTTAGAACTTGTAAATGAAAGAACCGCGTTGAAAAGAGACCTTAGAAATATTAAATCACAATGCGATGAACTAACCGAAGGTTAAAATTTATTTGCATGTATTAGTTAATGTTGATTACACTATGTTCAGAAAAAAATGAGATGAGCGAACGTATCCAAAAATTAGAATCAAAAATTAAAAAGAAAACCACGGGTAGACTTTTTAAAATAATTTTATGAATTGTTATTGTATTGAATATTTCTCCTTACCTTTTTACTTGGGATATTATATATATAATTTTTATTTTATTTTGTATTTATTTTTATTTATATTCGTTTTTCATTGGTAATAACTTTTATAGAAATGGTTTTTAATCAAGATCCCATCGAAATTCATATACTTCTCTTTGTTAAGCTAAAAATTCACGAGTCATTTGTACTAAACTGGTTTTCAGTTATGAAAAGAATAAAATTTCGAATATCTTAAACAAATTATCTACATGATATCATCCTTCAAGCTCTTTCTTCTTAAAAGCATTTGTCATAGATTAATAGAAATGAATAACTAAACTAAAAGGGAGATTGTCATCAATGTTATTGTTACTTGATTTCTTCGCTAGGTGTAGTGGTACTTCAAACGAAATAAAGTTAAGAATTTCAATAATTTGCAACATATTTACCAGTATTGTTCACATTTTATTTTAATAATATGTTGATTGCACGAGTCTCCGTGACGAAATATGTGTTTGTTCCACAGCCTCAAGTTTGTAAAACATTGCTTTTTAATCCGTAAATATAATTGTAGAGTTTTTGGTCAGAATAGTCGAAACAAGTATCGACTTGTGTTAATCTAATACTTGATTTGTAAGAATTTGCACGAGTTTTTGATGTTGATTTCATTTTATTGTACCAAAAGAAATCAATTTGGCTTGAAAAATTTCTGAAAGATTTAATTTATCTGATATTTTAATAATTAATTGAATGAAATGGAATCTTGTAAAAGCTCGAATCATTTATTGATAATTAACTGTTTAATTTGAATGAATAGTTTGATAAATTATAACTATTAAAACAAAGTGAAGATTTGAACTTTTATAACATGATGTTGAAATCATACAATTTGACAAGGTATTTTAAATTGGATAAAATGAAATTAATAATAGACGAGCTTATAAAATGGAACAGTTTATCTTAAAATAATTCGCAATTCAGTTATATAAATTGCAATTAACATAAAAACCCTTGTTTTGCTCTGCTTCGATGTCTATATTCAGTGTCTTGGATTTTGGCGTAAAGATATGTTTGGAATGAAAAGTTTCGCCGACAATTAGAATTTAATACAGTTTTAATAAAAGAACTGTAAAGCAGCAACCATTGTTGTTGAAAACAGAATTATAAACAATCAATTAAAACATGAAAAATACTAGAATTGGTATATATTCCTAATAAGTAAATAATCAAAACGAATTATTGCTGTCCACTCATATCTTTAGAAAATCATACTGGATGGATCAATTCTCTTTTCCGTTGATATTGAATAATTATTGCAACTCTGTTGATAGCATCTGAGATTTTAATTTTATATATTTTACTATAAATAACACTAAGAATCAATTATAATTTTCTACAGCAACATTTTGTTAAGTAAATATTTATGTGTCTCATTGTTGTTGAGTATTAATAACAATCTGTTATCACTAGTATGTTCTGTTTAATCATGGATTTATTCACAGCTTATGTGCAAATTTTTAAATGAAATGCGGAGTAAATGGGCTTTTATATATTTTTCTTCAAGTATTTAATCAATCGAATTTAGTTAATCTGATTCGTTATGCTTTATTTCCCTTTTTACGATGTTATTGTATTAATTAATTACTTTTGATTTATTAGCATTAAAAAAGAAAGAATTGGCCTCTTCAGAAGATGAAATTTCAAGTACAAAAAATCTATTTTACAAACCTCAATTTGTACTTTTTTTTAATTTAGGCATTGGAAAAGATGTTTTAAATCTAAAGAAAACTGTCGAATCTAAAGGTAATTGCTTGAGTAATGTTTTTTATGAAATAAATTTTTATGGAAATAAATTAATTTCGAGATTAAAATGTAAATTATTGTTTTTCATTTATATGAAGTGTTAATAAAACAAATTATTTGTAATTAAAATATGCTCATTATTGATTTGACAAAGACTGAATCTCATAATGAAACAGGATTTTCAAACCTTTGTTTCTTTATAAAATCAATTTTAGTAATTATGATATTATTTAATTGTTGTGATTAAATTACTGTGATCCTTGTAAAATTTGAAGCTACTCATTCATTATTTAGAAAGATAATGAGAATGTTTGATCATCACTTGATTTCAGATTAAACACACATTCAAATTATAACTGACAAATTAGAAGTAGCTTATAACGATGATTTCAATTTGGTTATAATAGGTGACTACATAACAACACGTTTATCCCAGTAATGATAAATCAATGAACTCAGTTGGAATTGACAAAAAAGCATGACATCGAATAAGAGGCGAACACAAGCAACATATACAAACTTTTAACTACAAATCTCTTCAAAATGACTTATTGATGATTGAGCCCAGTTAAAGGAATGAAATATTTTGATTGTTGGATTATGTCAATGTTTTCTTTTGGGTCAATAAATATTAATGTCATAGCCTTAATTTTATTTATTGATAATTCCGAATTACAGCAACATTCACACCACTTAAAAAAGAGTTAGAATCATTGTCAATTTTTTGACCATAACAATCTAAAAATCATTCTTGTATTTCAATTAATTAATGAATTACAAGATAAATTGCTCCATGAATCTATAGAAATAATCACCTTGTAAGAAAGCATATTAGCCTGGTAAGTGTTGTAATTGACCTCGATTTCTTTCACTATTATTTTCTAGCCCTCCTTGCAACTATATTTCTGGTTTAATTTTATTTTAGTTAATTTTGTTTGATTCAAAATCTTATAGTTTATGATGTATTGTTATTGTAACTCAATTTGATGTTGATAGAATAGCAGGAAAGTGTCGAAACCTCATCACATTATGTAATATTAACGTTGAATTTAGTATCGTAGTTCAAGCACAAAACCAGCACGTTAAACTTTTATGTAGTTTGTTAATATTACCAATTTATCTGGGGATTTTTGTACAAATATATTTTATTATAAATAAATTATTTAGTAGCAGCTTGTTTCACTTTATTTAATATTAATTTATTTTATTAAATAATTTTGTTTTGCCTGTGACTTGAAATCCATGAACTAATCAAATTTTCTTTATGATTTTTTATTATTTCCATTTATTATTTTCTTCAGATTACCTTGACAAGGTATGAGCCAAGATTTTGGTAAATAGCAAATAAAATTTTAAAGACATTTAGTATTATTCTTAGTGCTAAGTTCTCTTCAATTATTATTATATTTAAGTTGTTTTTGTTATCGATTTTCAGTTATTGAATACATATGGTTTTATTAACTGCCTTTTCTAAAAGTAATTATTATTTAGATGAACAAATAAAGAAATTTATTGATGAAATCAAAATGAAAGATGATGAATGTAAATTAATATTAAAACGATTTTATTTCTATTTTTGTAGTAAATTCATTAAGAGATTCTATTGAAAATTCGAAGGGATCTTTATTTGATAATAAATCAATCATTACAGGTGAATATGAATCTGTTTAGTTATTTAGAAGATTCTTTTCTAATTTTAGATAAAGATGAAGAAATAAAAAGCTTGAATAATGAGATACAATCACTACAAGATAAAATGTAATCTTTTGTTGTTATTTAATAAGATAATATAATAAATTTGATTTGGAGTTATAAATTACCATTGATTGTTGGTACTGGTATTGAGGTTTACACAATTATTTGCAAATTGAGGTTTGTTTGAGGGCTTTGTTTTACAAAACGTCAGATTTGTGATTATCACCATTTTATAAACTCACAGAACACTTTTGATTGTGAGTTGCTGAACACCAGAATCAATGAAGTTATAAAATATAGGTAATTCAAATATCCATAATGACAAAATCGAATTTTTGTTAGACATTCCATCAACTTGTTGATAAAATAGATTTCAAAATAAAGATCTGGTTAGCAGTAACTAGAATATCGATAAATATATATATTTATTAAAAATTATAAGGAATCGCACAAATATAAGAAATGAAATATTTGTTAAGAAAATTATAATTATCCAAACTTTTATAAGAATAAATATGTTATCAATGAATTTTCAAGTGATATCTGACATTGTCGATTTTGGTAGATTTCGGGAATATTAGATCTAATAACTGATATAGATAGCTCTATCTTTGAGATTCTCAACTTACTTAGATATGAAGTTAACGATAACACTGACTTATCCATACGACTTTTATGAAATGATGACAAATTTATATTTCCATTAAAGTAAAAAGTAAAACATTCTAAAACTCCATGTTTTCAGTTCTTGGTGAAGATTTTATTGGAAATTTATTAATCGAGCACATTTTTGTTACAATAAACTCATTATTCTGGACCAATCATAATTAAATTTATCGTAAAATATATTTCAGGTTTGATTACTGTTTGTAGCTAATAAATTGGTGCTTGGATTAGGATTTGAAATGATTCTCTTTTCTCACAATCATTTGTCGAAATCATATGAAACCAAATGTTTGATAAAATTGAATCAAAAATAAAGATCTGCTTATCCGTTTTCATGATAAGATTTGAAATGAAAATGAAAATCACAGCGAGTGCTTCAGAAATTTATTAAAAAACTGTCAAAGTGGTAGTGAAAAGATTAAAAATACTTGGTAATGTGAACAGTATATTCTCGATATTGATTACTTTCAAGAACTGACAGAAGTGATGATGTATGTAAAACCAATAATACTGATTATGAAACAATTATCCGAAAGACTTTGCTTCAAATTTCCTCAGTAAAATTGTGGTAATGCTGAGTGTTGAAAGACCCATTTACTGGAAGTCGCTCGAAAGCTCAATTAAAAGACAGTGATGAATTATCCTGTATGAAAATCATGACTAAAATTTGAAAGTTTTGTTTTGTTGCTAATAATTATAAAGAATTTGATTTCATTTCTTAAATTCGGATGTAGTTTTATTATCTTTTATATTTTACATGACAAGCATTTGTTGATTTCATTATTTTAGTGAATCAATGCAGGTGACGGGTATGTTTTATATAATTTGTCAATAATTATTATAATCTGTACTTTATAATATTTATTATTATTCTGAGATTTTATAATTAAATTTTATTTGATTGATTCTATTGTTTATGAATACATCAGAGGAGTCCATGATGAAAGAAAATAAAAAACTTGAAGAATCTTGTAAAGGTTATTTTTAATTTTAATTATGGATCTAACGATGATTTTAAAATTTTACGTGGTTATCATGACGTGCAATGATCGGCATAAAATTATAAAATAATTATTATTGTCATTATTTTGTTTGAACTGAACATTGTTTTCATAATAAGAGATAAGATTAACAAAATTATTGAGGTTTAAAACCCATTAAATTGAATCAAATTGAAGTAAACTAGTTCTTCTTTAACAAGTTAATTTCATTGAATAAAGCACAAAATTCTTATGAGCTGCTTCACAAATTGTATCACATATTTTTGCTTTCAGTAATCAGTTCAGCTCAACGTTATAAATAAATAATGAAATTCAAATAAACAAAGGGGAAAGATTTTCTTAAGATATCTGTTAACAATTGGTGTTGAAAAGACTAAATCAAACATATTAATCCTGAGATATTCTTCTCTTTTCCTAATCTCGAATTTCAGCATTATTTATTCTACTCTTTGGTGACACTTTTAATTTTATTGATATGAAAAAATCGTTAAATTTTTCTACATTGAAAACATTCATTTTGTGTAAGCACACTATTGTGTTTTATGTTTTCCTGAATAAACAATTATATCAGTCCTTGAATTTTATAAATAAAATAAAATGTACTTAAAACCTCATTTTCAATCTTGGGTTTTCATGGATATGGTATCGATAACTTAACATTGATTCTGATTATTTTATAATTCATTTATTATTCCAATCGAAAAGGGCGTGTGCATCATCGAATCCTTAATGGTTTAATTCCATGATAAATTCTTGACATTTTATTGGACAAATTAAAATTCATAATAAAACCGATATTTTGTTACCTTTGATTTTGAAATGAATATTCTGAAAATAGATACTCAAATAGAAATTAAAATAAAAAGCAATAAGGTCAAATTATAATTGAGATTGTCAACTGAAATTGTAGTTGAAACTGAAAGTTATGAAAGAACTACAAAACACCACATCGGTGAATCAGTATTGATAATGATTAAGTGTGCAAATTCTCTTAACATTTACAAGTTTGAATTGAATTAAAATAATAATAATATTATAAATATTTATATTTTTTTACAAATATATAGATTTATTATTTAGTATAAATGATTTATTGATTTTTTAGTTAAAGATGGAGCTTTTGAGAACATGAGAAACAAAATTGATGACTTAAAATCAAGGTAAGCACATAAAGTATTACCATAATCAATTTTTATTTTCTTTATCGTAATATAAATAATAATTTTGATTATTATTGGACATATTTTGTGGTAAATTCATATATTCCTGTATAAATCATATCTTTAAATATAATAAAAATACTCACAAAAGGTAAGACTTTTGGAAGTCGTCTTTTGAAGTCTCCCTTTCCACAATTCATCAGTTTTACAAATTGATTTTTCAATTGATATAATGGTAATGATTGATTGATTATTTCCAAATTATAATAGATTCTCAAGTTCTTCATGTTTGAGTTACATGTGACGTTTATGTTAAATGATAACAAGTTATTTGTAAAATATGTTTAATTTATCCAAGTACAGCGTATCAAGAAATGGTATTTATTAATAAATAAATATAAATTATAAATTATTTATATATACTGTCTTTACAATTACTCCCAAGTGAGGATATTTGTTGTTAAAGAATATTAACATGTATTTATTATTTCATTTTTACAGTTTGGAGAAATTGACTGATGAATGTTAGTTTTATTTTGTTGTTATCATAAGAGATCATTCATATTTATCTTTATATAATTTTCTCTGTGATTTTCTCTGTTTACACCTTCTAAGTATTTATTTACAATATGATGGACATGCGGGCTGGCGTTATCATGTAGTAAAATTACTTTATCATGTCTGTCAGCCCATTCTGACCTTTTCTCTTTCAGAACTCGCTT